>BMAV01027864.1:0-75667 GCA_019973955.1 Trichonephila inaurata madagascariensis | reverse complement strand
ATTTCCAGGAATATCACCTTAATAAAAAAAGGGCACGCAGAAATCTAAAATTTAAAAAAAATAAAATTTTAAAAATTTCTTCTGTAATTAAACATAATAGTAATCGAAACCCAAAAACCCCAACCCCGCGATCACTGCGGGGGGTGTTCTGTACCCCCAGCAACAAAAAAACCCTCCTAAGATTCTAAAGAGAATGCGCAGAACGACGATTTTTCTGTAGCTGAAATTTTGGTCACTGAACCTTCAGGTGATGTAATCAATCTCGCTACAACGATTAATGAACGACCTTCAAAGATCTGGGGTGCTGAGAACCCCCCGGAGTGTTGAGTTATATTTTCGTACTAAGCATCTATGGAAGGAAAGTTTTATTCTTCCTTTTTACTTTTTTTTAAAGTATATTAAAGGCATGCATATTTTATTTAAAATTTCAATAATTGTAGCATAAAATAATATAATTTTAAAAATTGAAAACAAAATTTTTTATTTTTCAAAACATTTTTCCCAGAAATTATGAAAAAATCTCCATGGGAAAGGGAGAAACATCTATTAGATACTGTATCAACAGATTGTCAAGATGAACTAAGTGAATTCGTTGACTGTAATTTCAGAATAAAACTTTTCTTAGAGAGATGAAACTTGAAATTGCAAATTTTTATAATATAGGCGGTGTTGATATCACTGATGAAATGTGCAGTATATATGATGTATTGAGAATATGTAACCATTGACCATTGCGAATAAATACTGCAGGAATTAATGCTGCCATTGTCTATCATTCGGTTCTTCCTGAAATGAAAAGGCGTTCAAGTTTTTTAGAGGAAATTAGAATGGATTTTGTGCAGTCACAGTGGGATATGAGATCGGAACTCCCAAACCTTAACAAAACACTCAAAAGAAGCTTTACTGATACAGAATATATTAAAAAGAGTATCAATCCACCAAAAAAAGGGGGGGGTTTATTTTTTTGTCCACGTGTAAGAGATGAAAATTTCTTGTTTTGTCTTTTTAAAGTAAGAAAAAATATGTGCTTAAAGCATAAAGAAACAGTCTCTCTAAATGTTTGAAAAATGATTAAAATATTATTTTTCTACTTTTTACTATCCTTATCTCATTAGTTATAAAGTATATTTATTACTGGAATATACGTTTTACTTGTGGTTTATAAAAAAATATAAAATTGTGTACTTTAAAATGAAAATCTTGTCGGTTTAGTTTAAATTAATGTTAGTCTCATTTGTATGCAATAAATTGAATAATTTTATTTGTATAATACAAAAAACATCTTGTGCTTCTTAAATATGTATCATAATTGACTTAAATTTTTTTTCATATTTAAATATATGCGTTAAAAGTTTGGGGTGTTCTCTACACCCCGCGAGTAACGACGGTAGAAAAACAGGCGCGAGTGACCGCGGGTTAAGGATAAGGCGCAAATAATTGGAGGGTAAAAAAAGAGAAAAAAAAAAATTAAAATTACAGCAAATGTACCACCACCTAGAGTGAATCGGGAGAAAAAGATTTCTTCCCTCAAGAGAGAGTAAAGATTGAAATGAGATCTATGGGAAAATAAATAAATAATAATAATAAAACATCGGTTTTTTGCTGGTATATAACAAAAGTTTAAAAAGAATCCTTGTATTACTGAAATGATTTTAATAAAATTATCTTTAGATTCTTTTTACCTGTTTACACTTTACAATATTTAATTTCTGTAACATAATAAATTATACATATGAGCACAGTAGGCCTTTGACCCTCATGGGCTGTTGCGCCACTGAGTTTAGTTTTAATATTCATAGAATTAGAAAATGGCCAGTAGTCATCACGTTCTCAGTGAAATATAAAGTATCCTTTAATTTAAAGGTGTCATTTTTATATAAAATATGAAAAAAGAAAGTTCGTATACCTAAAAATTTCTTTCTACGACAGTATTTATACCAAAAAATGCAAGACTGAATTATGTATCATTAATACTAATTTAAAAGCAAGTTAAAAATAAGGTCTCTCTCTCTACATATATTGTGCATACATTTTGGAGGAAGAATCTGCATTTTGCCTACATTATTTTCTGAAGTATGAAATATTAAAATGAATTTAATCAGGCTTAATTTTAGTATTGGAAAACTAGTTGTATTTCGATTTAGAGCATCGAAAAACAACCTATTTATTATTTGATTTATAATTGCTGTACTGAAAACAATACAAATTTCTAATCATTTGTTAAGTGGAATAATTATATGAAATCAAATTATTGATAAATTTAATGAAATTCATATGAAATTAAAATGTTTTAATGCAATTAGCTATATTCAAATCAGTCAATTTATTTTTTGAAAATATTTAAATTTTTTGAAAAATATGTAAGGGATCAAAAAAATAAAAAGCTTTTATGTGTTTTTTAATTGGCTATATTGTGAAAATTATATGTGCTGATCATTACTTGAATTTTATTTTAGAGTTTTTGAGTGTTCAAGAATTGACTCTTTCTTTGACCCTGTAAAATTATTTTATTTTCTCATAAGGATAAGAGTATTGAGGATTTAAATGGGTACATTTGAATTTTTTTCTTATTTTTTGCAGATAGGAAAGTTTAAAATGTTATGGCTTTTTCTAAGTAAGACATAGTTATACAAAAAAAGGATTACAAACTTCGAAAAATTTTTTAAAATTGGTCTGAAAATTATAGCATCTCGTTTCAATTGTAATAAATATAGAATAAAAGTATAGATTCCATTTGTTGTAAACAGAGGACTTTTTTTAAACAAGTGAAACAAATTCAGCTAATCAGTTCAAATACTAGCCGTTATTCACCTGCAAAGGAGGTGAATAACGGCTAGTATTTTTATATATGAATCACTGAACAAAAGTCGTAATATTTCTTATTTCGTACTAGTTGAAGGTATTTAATTAAAAATGTAGATCTTTTACAATGAAATGATTGATAAAAAAAAAATATTTCAAATCTGATGATTCTTCAATTCAAGACAAGAAGTGAAATTTAGTAGCGAAGTAGCAAAAATAAAAGGAAAATAAATCTTTAGTTGAATAGGATAGTTTTTCTAGTATTTGTGAAACACTCCCGTATTCTTGACAAAAGGAATCCCTATTCTTGACACTCCCCTATTCTTGAATCTTTAGGACCATGTAAAAACGGTAGTATAGTTGTTGACCTTAAAACGGACGTTTACTAAACTTAAAATATCAGAAGAATTTTTATCTTTAGTTTTGAACAAAAATAAAAAAAGGGTGCTCATATTCGCAAATGTTTCTAATTAAAATTTTTTTTTCGTTTTTAATTATTATGAACTGATGATATTTATGTTATGTATTTGTAAAAATAATGTAATTTACCTTCGTATTTAAATGATAATAATTCTTTGCTTTGACAAAAAATTTATTGACGAAGAACCTCGGTCAAGTGACGAGGACGTCACATAAGTTAACCAGTAGCAATAAAAAGGGCTGATTGCATATAACAATTAAAAAAGACCGCCTTTTCCCCCTACAAATTATTTTAATTTCGCAATATGTGTTTACTTAAATTTAAATACGGTCAGATAAAAAGTTACATTAACTGGTACCGCAGTTCAGAATTACGATATCAATCTACTATATAAATTCAAATTTATATTTTTGTGTGATTCTGACCCATTCCCTTGACTCTCTTTTACGGTAATATTATTTTTAGTTAATTGGTTATTCATGCGGAAATCAATAATTCAAAGAAAATTTTGAGAATGGCTTTCATAGTGTAAATACTATATTAAGCTAAAGCTTCGAACATATGATACATTTCTGTGTTATGAATTAATTCTCCTCATATTGTACAGAAATCATGATTATAAATAAAAATAAATAAATTAAGTAAATTACTGCAAACGAATTCACGTTTTATACGCAGTCAATCATATTGAGAAATTTCTAAGGAATAAAATCACAGATCGGGAAGAACAGAAACGTTTTTGTTTTAAACATTGTTTACACTTATCTTTCAGGCTGAATTTAAATATGGGTTTAATCAATTTATTCAAAGAAATCTACTCATTTTTAAAAGTTTAGTTTTTAAGCTTTTAAAATCAGTAGCTTTCATATTTTTCTTTTATTCATTAGAAAAATGCAAAATTTTGACATTTCTGCAATACATTCCCGTGCATAAAAATTTATTCTCTGGTGAAAAATTCTCTTGTTTGTTACTTATGCCACCTGATCGACAGTAACCGATATTAACATCATGGCAAGGGGCTAGATTTACGCCTGTCGTTTTCCTCAGCTTTGAGCACCATACAGGTGACAGTACGATTTGGCTCTATTCCACCCCAATTTTGGGGGTGACAGGGACCTCCCATCTCTCTTCCTCTTCCACCAACCTCACGAGAAGACTTGTAGCTCGACGGCTATTTAGAGTACCCCTATGCCGCAAAGGCACTCTTCATTTACAAGTATCCATGCCTTCTCCGGGATTTGAACTCAGGCCCAATGGCGCAACAATCAGTTTCACTAAACACTATATGTTTTATATAGAATGTATCATTTATAGAAAAATATTTACGTAGGTATTGGAAGAACTTTTGTCTACGTGCATCTAGCTTGACTTCCAGATCGTGCAAGGAGTTAATATGTATACAAATTTTGCTTCTTACAAAATCTTTATTTTTTTATAAGAGTTTTCATCATTGTGACTGAATTTTTATTATAAAATTTTTCAAGTATAACCCTGAAAGGAATACTTCCTTTGGGATTTTAGCAATACTTATTCATTTGTATACAGGATTTAAAAAAAAAAAATTAAAATGTATAAAAAATCAAAAAGAGTGAGAAGGGGGAGAAAGAATTGCATTAATGTCACACTGTAAAGCAATAAGATGGCTGTTGGCGAAAGATTTCGTAATTTTGAGCCTCGGTCAAGTTACGAGGACGACACATGAGCAGGCAACCCCCTTTCCTAAATACCACACCACAACAACAAGGAAACATTGAGCCTCTACAGATTTAATGTACATAGGCCTTCTCTACACGGTGGGAACCCGCTACATTCTGGCATCGAGTTCGTGACAATAATCACTAGGTTACCGCAGCCACTTTTAAAAATAAAACAAAATTATAAAAAATTTTAAAAATAAAATTTAAAAACATACGTAAAAAACACAGACGATTTAGAGTTTCAAAACATTCAATTAAACATAGTATTTTGTATCTACTAGCATAAAATGAAGAGTAAAATAAATAAATAACAATAAAATATTTAAAACACTTTATACTAAGTCTTTGTTAATATATAGCTTTCAGAATTATGTGTAGCAGAAAAAAGTATTTGATGACTTAATAAATTAGTTTTAAAATTTTTTCTTCAAGATACTGGGATGAATAATTTCATCAAGAAACTCTGCAAAAAAAAAAGGAGCTCAGAATTTAAAAGTATATAGTTCAGAAGTATAAATTGTACAAAACGGAAATCACTCATTTTCTTTGAAAAGAATGTTTACATCTTATAACTTATTTAGAAAATAAATATACACATAAAATCTTACTGTGTACATAAAAAAATCTTATACACACAGATGTATATAAAAGTGTTTTACTAAAGGATTCAAGAAGAGCTTTAATAAAGTTTTTCTTTTGTTGATACAATAATAATAATAATAAATCATGTAGGATTATAAGGAATAAAAGAATTTCAAAAAGACATTAGTTCTTGAGTTTTTGTTTTTTTTAATTTGTTTTATAAAAAGTACTAAAATTTTGATTTGTTAATTTAAGATAAATATATTTATATCCCCAATGCACACTTAATTGAATTGATTTCCTGCTCAGACAAGTAGTGCAAATAAGATATTTTACAGTCACCCTTCTCAATAAATCTGCTCTTCTAAGAGTCATAATGTTTTGGTTGTTAATAATTATAAATTTTTTTGGAATTACATGGATAATTCTGGATTTATTTTAATCACATTTACTATCTGGAGCAGAAATGAATTTTCTTATACTATTCACTAACTTATGTGATAACAACTATTTTTCGTAAATAGCTATTTTTTCGAAAAACTATAAACGAAAAAAGAGAAAAGTAATGAAAAATGTGAAATAAAATACCGTACTGCAAGTATATATTCGCTTCCAAATTATATCTTTTAACTATTACATCGAAAAAAAACTCAGTATGAAATAATCTTTTTGTTGAGTATAATTAATCAGCTATGAATAAATATAATGGAGGAAAATTCAGTAAAGTATTTGAATATTTCGAAAAACATGAGTGATTATCTCCTTTAGAAATTAAGAGATAATGATAGAGATAAAACAAATACTATATTTAGAATAAGATATATGAAATTTCTGGATTAGATAAATGATTACTTTCCTTAGTACATCAAAAAATTAAAACTACTTGTAATTTGACATTTATGTCTTGTATTTGTAAAATTAATGTAATTTACCTTCATATTTAAATGATAATAATTCTTTGATTGAAAGAAAAACTTAAAAAATGAACTTGTTTGAGAAATGCATTAAGTTTTTTAAATCTGATTTTGATTCAATTTTTTTTTTCAAAGTGTATTCGAGAAATCGTCATAAGTACTGCTGAAACTACCCTGGTAAAATATTTCCAGAGAACATAAGCTTTAAAGGATTATCAGAAATGCAGTGTGTTACTACGCGGAGCATTTTCTGCGAGGAGAAACGTATCGCATCCCAAAGATACGCCTTGGCGATCCACCTTCGGCTAGAAAAGAAGGATTTGGCGGTGGAAAATCCCAGCCCCCATTTTGAAAGATTTCCCGCTGTGGTATTTAGTACGATAGTTGTAAATAAGCAGATTTTTTTTCGAATGGAATATTTTTTTTTAAAAAAATAATTTTAAAGGCGGGAAAATAATAAAATGGCGGATTATTCCTTTGGTGATACAACAGCTCTTTGCAAAACTATTTGAATTGGGGAAAAAAAAATTGTTGTTTGATACCGGATTTTGTAAATGCAAATGCTAAAAAAATGTAGCAAACACAGAAAAAAATATCGTGTATTTGGATTAATTTTCGCAGTCCTGAACGAATTATTTAAATCTTTCGATACTTATGTCTCTTCATCCAGTGTTGAAAATTATCCAGCCGTTGAGAATATGATCCCAGCGTCGACATCAAGAATCCAGACTTCTCAAAAAATAGAAGCTAGCCTACTGCGTAAGTTAACGTTATAAGCATTCACTTTATAGTGTCAGTTCTTGTTAATTTGTTGCTTAGATTGTGATGAAATTTCCCTTTCTTGCAGAAAATTAAAACTGCATGAAAAAAAGTTCTCGAAGAGAAATGCCTGTATAAACTATGTAAGTAGACTTTTAAAGCATTCTTTTTAACATCAGTTCATATTTAAATTCATTGAGTGCTCACTTAAAAATTGTAGGAATTTTACTTTATCCTGAGATTAACACTAAAATGTCCGTTGGTGTCAATTTGACACTGGAGCATGTTCAGTTTGTTCTCCTTTCCATATTTTTGCAGGGAATTTGAAAATTTTTCATGACTTTTAACTATTTTCCATTGTAATTACACAGTAAAAATTTTGTGGTTCTAGGTTAATTAGAAGCAATTTTATAACTAAATATACCTAGAATGTTTACTGGTGTCATTTTGACACAAAGGGAATTTATGATCATAAATAGCTATAGTTCATCTTTACTATTTGTTAAAAAAAGTTCCTAAAGTACTATCACACATTATTTTACCTTGAATGCAGTATTATTGTTTAACAGCGGAAACGAATCTAATTTTCTAAAATTGTTGTGTCTTAAGTGTTTTGTTACATAGCATTTGGCTACCTGCTCATAAAAAAAAAATTTAATTTGATTTTCGAAACTTGTGCAGAGCATACACCCCGAAATGATGGCTCATAGAAAATGTCTTGAGTCCTGATGAAATTGCTAATTTATTTCAAGTGATTTCTGAGAATGAATCGGATGGTGGTGGGCTGTGTCTTGCTGTTTTTATTTAGATTCCGATGAAAACATAAGATTGAGTGAAAGTGACTGCAAAGAATCTGAATAAAGTGTAGATATATATATCAGGATTTATTGGAATATTACAAATTATATCACTAGGGATGGCACAGAATGGATCCTGCATAATAGTAAAGTTCCTGGCTGATTTGCGACTCGAAATGTTTTGCGACAAAGCAGTGGTCCAACAAGCTTCGTGAAATATAATGTCAATGTCAGTTTTTTATTATATGAAGGGTTTAAATAAAATTTGTTAATTATATAAAATAATATTAAAAAATCTTAAAACTAAACCCTACTGAACAGTAGCCTTGCAATTGTTTAGCTGTTACAATTATTTATATCACTGTGTCAAAATGACACTGGCGAACGTTTATGGGAAATCAAAATCCTGGATGTTCTAGTCAGTGGCGTAATGTATACCCTTGCATTGCAGGGATGCCCAGGGTTCTAGAGGTCCCAAAGCCTGACCGCCGCCAGTACCTACCAGGGCCGGCTCTAGCAGTTTTGCCGCCCCAAACAAAAATGGAAAATGCCGCCCCTCTCTTTCCAAAGCAAAAAATTATAATTAAAAAAGATAAATTGTTCACGTAGTCACCAATAAACCTTAAATGATTCTTGTGAAAATATGGCATATATAATATATATATATATATATATATATATATAAAGTTTTTAAAAATATAAAATAATTTGAACTTGTTATTATTTCAAACGAGTAAAATGTAAGATAAGAAATCGTTCATTTCGGCTGGCCAATTTCTTCGAAAAAAATCTACTGATGGTGGGGATCACAAGCGTTTATTTTAATTTAAAGTAACTGCACTCAAGTCTAAAATAAAACATCTCCTGTGGCCTTCTATCTACTAAAAACTCTTATCAACCCTGTCCCATTTTGGATAGATGATGCCGACGTCGTATGGGTGAAGAGAATGTCCATTGTGACCCCACTCCTGGAATGGGGAAAAGTTACTAGTGAAACATATCAAATTTCCTTATGTAACATCAGGGGCGTAGCTATCGCCGTATCAATGAAACGGGGCCCCACCATGATTAACTACAGCCACTCTAATAGGGCTCTCATTCTAAAAAAAGGGCCCCGAAGGAGTTTTGATGCAGGGTCCACTCAGAATTAGCTACACCAGTGTGTAACATATACTCCAGCCTTGAATCCTTCGAGTTTCAATGTATAAGAAAACTAAAATTAAACATACAGAGCACAAAATAAGGAAATAAGATACGTTGAATTAAATACCAAATTCACACCCAATAATATTTCAAAAAATATTTTGTAGCAGAAACTTTCTGAAACAGAAAAAAAATATTTTCCAAATTCAATCCAAATACCGCCCCTGTACCTACTCATTGTACCAATTTCAGGACCCAAATGTTCTCCATTACGCTATTGGTTCTAGTGTTAAATTTCGTTTGTGCAGATTCATTATATGCACAGCTGCCAATTAGTTTTTCCCTTACCTAAAAGTGATTGATTTTGATTTAGCTGTGGAGGATATTTGTGTCACTAAAGTAAGAGTACACCAAAACACTTTTTGATGAATTTCTTTAATATGTCTGTTACTTTTTTTTAATTTTATTTCTGCAATGTAGTGACATGAAAAAAAACTTTTGTTTAAATCTCAGCTTGTTTTCATTAAAATATTCTATTTTATTATTCTATAAAAATGGCTTATAGTTATTTGAGAAAAAGAGTTTTTGAAAATTAGTTATTGTTCATATTAAGAAAGGTAAAAGCATTGCAAAAATGTTTCACATTCAATGGAGCAGTATATGATAAAGGTTTTACAGATTAAAATAGAATTGAAAGTAAGTCAAGAAAAGGACGTTTAAAACAGTTAACACAAGCTTCGATTTATTATTAGTAAATTTATCAAAAGTCATTATGTGAGTCTGCAAAAATTTCTATAGAATTAGCTAAAAGATTCACCATTATTCCCCAATTTCATCTGAAATTGGTCGAAGAGTACTCAAAGAAAAGTTTTTGTAAATATGAAAATTAGAAAGCTTAGACTTTCTTTTCTAAATCTATGATAAACAAGTCTGAAACATATTAGAATAATTTCCTATTTGCAGATGAGAGCAAATTCAATATTTTTGGCTTAAGCAGGCATATAATAGTGTGAAGAAGAATAAACAAGGAACTTAATCCTAAGAATTTAGTTGGAACAGTAATTGGGGAGATATTTTTGTGCTGGGGAGGCTGTATATCAGCTTCAGAATTAGATGATTTGATATTTATTTGATGGTATTAGAAATCGTGAGATCTTTAACAACTTGAAATTATCTGCTCAAATTTTAGGTATTGGAGATGACTTCATATTTTATCAAGATAAGAGTCCAAACACACTGCTCTTAATTCATGTCTCTGATGTGTAACTGGTGGCCGCGGTAGTTTAGTAATCAAGGTAACAGACTCGTGGCCAGCGCATCTTGCCTTGTAGGGGAGTGCTACACGTAAAATCTGATGAGAGTTCAAACGTCCTCCTGTTGGTGTGGTAGTTAGAAGAAAGGGTTGCCAGTTTAAGTGTCGTCCTCGTCACTTGGCTGTGGTTCAAAATTACGAGGTCTGTTGCCAAAAGCCCTTGAGTAGCTGAACAGTGTGACATTAATATTTTTCTCACCACTGGTGCGTAACTGTCCCCAAATTTTGAAAAAAACCACCTCAGTCAACTGATTTAAATACTATAGAGAAGGATATTAACCCAGGGGCCCCAAGTGGCCCGGTCATGGTCCATTGCACTAAAAATTCAATACTTAAGAAAAAAGTGTTAATATTTAGTGAGAAATTTATCAATCAGAATCCCGTACATCAATTTTGCTATTGATGTGGTACTGCTAGGAATTGCAGGATAACTTTTGTTCTTTTTGTAAATGTAACAGGTAATGTTAAGAAATAACATTGGAATAGAGACCATTTTATGGGGGAAACTAATTTTTAATTAACCTGATGCCTTTCAAGTAAAAAATATCTAAAGAATATTTTATTTCAAGACAATTGGAATTTTGACTGTTTCGTTGAAAAAAACGAACATCGATCAATAACTTGTTTGATTTGTTGTGAAAATGCTATATTTAAAAAAAATAATTTTGCTCATTACTTTTCCTCTAAGCACAAATCTTTCAATGCCTCTCTCTCTCTCTCTTTTTGAGAATCTTTTTTCAGATGAGATGAATTGGCTTCCTTAAAAGAACTCTTTTCAGCGTCAACAAAATATTTTGGGGTGGGATACTTGGGAAAATCGAAATTACCCCTTAACAGGGTAAAAAATGCATAAAACCTGTTTTTGTGAGTTAAGTTTAATAGAGTTTTAAAATGAAATTCAAAATTCTTGATATTTTTTATCAGTTTCTGCCTTTTAAATGTCCTTGGTCGTATACAGTCTTTCCTCCCCCAATAATCCTTATGCTGCGGCCTGCGTGAAATCGTTGTCATATGTATGTGGCCCGGCTGAAAAAAGGTTGAGTACTGCTGCTATAGAGCATATTTGGAGAGAGCTTAATTAAGAAGATATAAAAGCAAAATGTGAAATAATAGCAGTAATTGCAAAAGAATTGAGTATATCGATGCAGAATTTACAAAAAGAACTGATGAATTAAATCTGCCAACATGTTTAAAAGCTTTGTGAACACTAAAGGATATCTAAGTGCTAAATTAATAAAAATACAAATAATTAAAACTATTGCGAGATCTCTCTTTAAGTGTACAAAGATTTTTATAAGTCATAATTTGTTTTATAAATTTTGGGGTTTGGTTATTCCATTAAGAACAAGTTGCAGGCATTACTTTAAAAGATTATAATGTTGATATATTAATTTTCATTGGTCGATATCATGTTTTATAGAGATCTGTAAGTGTATGATCACTTACAACGGGGTGAGAGTGATTGTAACTAAATGATGAAGTGTAATCTCTTTGATAATCATGATAATCTCTTTGATTCAGCAGAATTAAACCAATTTTTGAAATGAACAGGTTTTTGACTTTTTTTTTTTTTTAGGTAATTTGATTATCACTTCCTGTTATAAAATCTTCTAAAATTTAATGGATACTTGCGTATTAGCGCAACATATTATATGAAACAAAGCACATGGTTGCACATATGACACATAGGAAATCGGTGTTGCCAACTTGGCAGGTTATTACCATCTAATGTTTAAAATTGTAAACAAAACATTGTTACAAGCTTTATCATTTCAGGTGCAGTATACTATTATTATTTTTGATAATTAGGTTCAAAATAAAGTTTGGCTCACCTTGCCTATGATAAATAAGGCAGCTATGTTTTTGTTTTTTGATTATACTTTAAACTAAACTAAAATCTGAAAATTTAACTTATTTGTATTATTCTCTACAGTTTTCTAAAATATAACTGTTCATTTGTGATACTAAAATTTGTCCCTAAAAACAGCAAAATTAGTTGCATTTTTACTAGCATTCTAATACATGTTCATGAGACAACTAGCATTTATTTTTATAAACAAAAACTGAATTTTATATGTATGACATAATAAGGTGTCATAATGGAATATTTTTATTAGTTAAACATTACTTTTGAATATTTATAACTGTTACAAATCAGGTGGATAGAAACTTAACTTTCAAGGAACATATTTAAATTGCACTACTTACTTTTAATTGCACAACTTACAGTCTTTTAATAGTTATCAACAAAAACAATTGCTCATAAATCCATCAGTTTGTTTTAATCTCTCATTATAATGAGGACAATTTTCTAAAGAGTGAAATATATTTAGATTTGTTATTACTTCTACTTACACATGTCCTAAACTTAAAATTACCAGTTTAAATAAGTTGACCGAATCTTTAGTAAACATGAGAACTAGTGATGCCAGTTTCCTTATAGAAATGCAAATTGTATTCTGTGAAGAGGGATTTTTTCACCTGCCTTGTGATAAAATGCTTTTAGTAGAATGTATTTCAAAATTTCTGCATGAATTAATAAGTTAACTTTTTGACATTGTTTATATAGAAGTTTGTTTTTAAAAAATCTGAAAGATTTGTATATTATATTATCTATTGGTAAATATGAATTGAAGCTGTCATTACTTTTGTTTGAATTTTTTTATAATTATGATACTATATTAATGAGTAAAGGTGTATATATAATGTGAAATTAATATTTTTATTGTAGCTGAATTTTCCAAATTGCTGTATCCAGCAGTTGCATCTTTATAATAGCACTAACTCCAGATAAATCTGCAATAGAATTTGACTGTTCCCAATCACAAGATGCAGGACAAAAATACAGGCCAGAACTGGGTCTAAAAGGATTTGGATACCGTAACGGATAAACTACGCCAGAATGCGATAGCCCCGATTTTTTTCTTTTGTATTGTATTTTTGCTAATTTCTCAGCATTATAAAAATAATTATAAAAAAAGAATTTGACTGTTATTGGAGCTTGTTTTTCTACCTGCTATACTTATGTACTGAGTTTAACTGTTAATCTGCAGGGGCGGCTCTAGGGCCGGACAAACCGGACACCTGCCCGGGGCGGCAAATTTTAAGGGCGGTATTTGGATCAAATTTGAAAAATGTATTTTTTTGTTACAAAAAATGTGATGTGTTTTCTCAAATGTTATTGGGTGTGAATTTGGTATTTCCTTTAACGTATCTTCTTTTTTCATTTTGTATTCCTTATATTTAATGACAGTTTTCTTTTATGTTGAATCTTGAAGGGTTCGAGGTGGAAGTATATGATAAGGCATAAAATTTAATATGTTTAAACATTTTAAACTAGTAACTTTCTCCCATCCCGGAGTGAGGTCACAACTAACATTCCTATCACCCGTACGATGTCCGGTTTCAGCTATTCAAAAGGGGACAAGGGTAATAAAAGGTTTGGGTAGATAGAGAGCCACAAGAGTGCTTTATTTTAGTCTTGAGTGCAGTTATTATAAATTAAAACAAATGCTTGTGATCCCCACCATTAGTAGACTATTTTTCGAAAAAATTGGTCTGCTTTAATAGATGATTCCTTCTCTTTCATTTCATTCGTTTGAAATAGTAACAAGTAATTACGTCCTTAATTTCGAATTATTTTGAATTTTTTAAGACTTAAAATAATATATATATACAGAGAAAGAGAGATAAGGGGGGAGGACGGCATTTTCCATTTTTGTCCGGGCCGGCCCTGTAATCTGGAAAATTGGGTACTTGCATTCTATACTGTTGAACAGTTGTGCCCAACAAAAATACATTGCTGATTCAAAAAAATGTCACCAATCACTGCCATCATTATTATTACTGTTTTAATTTGCTCGGGGATGGTTTCCACTATTGGCTGTATATCGGGGCATTTGGCAGTCTTTTAAATTGATGAAATTGGTTGACGGTATTTATAAGTAATGAAATTTATATTGTATGATTTATGTTTTATACATATTCTAAAACAACACACCTAATATCAGACTATCAATTGCTTTTAATTTAGCAAAAACAAATCATAAAATGCTGCAATATACAGTCAATAATAATAAAATTTTCCAGTGTATGCTCAAATATAACAATTTTATTCATAAGTTTTCTTACCTTTTTTCAAGTTTATTTCAGAAATTAATACTTGGTACCTTCTAATAAACAGAACATATTGTATTTTTTTTATTTCTATTTAAATTTATAGAAATTGAGGTACTGAAATAAAAATTTAAGTTTACATTGTTACTGTTTTCAGTTATACTATAAGTGAGAAAATTTCTGCATTGCCATATATTAAAATGGTGCAAAATTTGATAAATGGTATTCCAGACAAAAAAAATTAATAATCAGAATATTATAACAAATTTTATTTTTGTGTTTGTATTGCTATTTTTTAACAGGTAACATCTATGGCAACAAAAAATTATATATTAAAATATTCATTATTAAGAAGAAAAATATAAAAACATACAAATCACACACGCTTTATCATCCACCACTCCAACATAATAGTGGTAGTCCTTTTTTCATCATGTAATTGTATTTTGCTTACTTCATTGCATCTCCTCTCCCAAAGAATTCTGTTGATGCTATAAGGAAAGCCTTATAGAAGTAAAAGTATGTTCATATTAAAATTTGCAAACTCACATATAAAACTTTCAAAAATGTATAATTTTGAATTACTTGAACTTTACTTTACTTTGAATAACTTTATTGAACTTATATATTGAATTTTAAAAATTTTAATGTTATTTATGCATCTGGGGTTAACGTTCAGCAGTACTAAAAAGTTTTTGGCTTTTTCACAAAAGTTTGACTGAGGTTAACAAATCTGTATATGATATTACTTGCTTCCCATTTAGCCTCATAGTGTTTACTGCCAGTATTGGACCAAAATATTACATAACGTTTTGTTACCTTTATTGGGAAAAAGTATGAGTATGTATCTTACCTTCCATACATTTTTCCAGCAGAGGTTTTAACAGTTTTGAGGATGCGAGTTTTAAGGTATTGATAACTTCATTTTATAGGAAGCAAATATGGCTATATTTATTATGACATTTCAGGAGAGAACAAAGATTTTTGCATTAAATGCTTTTGCAAAAATTTAATATATTCATTTTAAAATTAATACCTGAAAGTGTCATCTTGTATACAACATCCATTTTTAAAAAAAAGTGATTTTGTTTTGATAATTATGACTGAAGCTCGAGGAGAGATACTAAAGAAATTTAGTTCTGATTGTATATGTATTGATGTGGTTCCCCAAATTATATTTTTTTAACTATTACATCAAAAAAAAAAAACTCAGTATGAAATAATTTTTTTGTTGAGTATAATTAATCAGCTATGAATAAATATAATGGGGGAAAAATTTCAGTAAAGTATTTGAATATTTCAAAAAACATGAGTGATTATCTCCTTTAGAAATTAAGAGATAATGATAGAGAAAAAACAAATACTATATTTAGAATAAGATATATGAAATTTCGGGATTAGATAAATGATTATTTTCCCTTTAGTACATAAAAAAAATTTAAAAAACCACTTGTAATTTGACATTTATGTCTTGTATTTGAAAAATTAATGTAATTTACCTTCATATTTAAATGATAAAAATTTTTTGATTGAAAAAAAAATTTTTAAAAAAAATGAACTTTTTTGGGTTTGCATTAATTTTTTTAAATCTGTTTTTGATTAAATTTTTTTTTTTCAAAGTGTATTCGGGGAAATCGTCATAAGTACTGCTGAAACTACCCTGGTAAAAATTTAGAAAATGTTTTAAAAGGATTATCAGAAATGCAGTGTGTTTACTACGCGGAGCATTTTCTGCGAGGAGAAACGTATCGCATCCCAAAGATACGCCTGGCGATCCACCCTTCGGCTAGAAAAGAAGGATTTGGGGGGGAAAACCCACCCCCCATTTTAAAAAGTTTTCCCCCGCTGTGGTATTTAGTACGATAGTTGTAAATAAGCAGTTTTTTTTCGAATGGAATTTTTTTTTTTAAAAAATAATTTTAAAGGGGGGAAAATAATAAAATGGCGGATTTTTTTTTGGTGATAAAAACAGCTCTTTGCAAAACTATTTGAAGGGGGAAAAAAATTGTTGTTTGATACCGGTTTTTGTAAATGCAAATGCAAAAAAATGTGGGCAAACACAAAAAAAAATATCGTGTATTTGGTTTAAATTTTTCGCAGTCCTGAACGAATTTTTTAAAATTTTTTTCCCGGAATTTCTTTTTCCCCTTCATCCAGTGTTGAAAATTATCCAGCCTTTGGGAGAATATGATCCCAGCTTTTCAATCAAGAATCCAGATTTCCCAAAAAAAAAAGAACCCACCCTTTCCCGCGTAAGTTAACGTTATAAGCTTTCATTTTATAGTGTCAGTTTTTGTTAATTTGTTGCTTAGTTTTGGATAAAATTTTCCCTTTCTTGCAAAAAAATTAAAACTGCATAAAAAAGCCCCGAAGAAAAAATGCCTGTATAAACTTGTAAGTAGATTTTTAAAGCATTCTTTTTAACATCATTTCTATTTTAAATTCATTGAGTGCTAAATTAAAATTGTGGAATTTTATTTTTATCCTAAATTTTAACACTAAAATGTCCGTTGGTGTCAATTTGACACTGGAGCATGTTCAGTTTGTTCTCCTTTCCATTTTTTTGCGGGGAATTTAAAAATTTTTTCATGATTTTTTAACTTTTTTTTCCATTGTAATTCAGTAAAAATTTTGTGGTTCTAGGAAAATTAGAAGAAATTTTTTAAAAACTAAATATACCTAGAATGTTTACTGGTGCCCCTTTTGACAAAAAGGGGAATTTATGATCATAAATAGCTATAGTTCATTTTTACTATTTTTTAAAAAAGTTTTAAAGTACTATCACACATTATTTTCCCTTTGAATGCAGTATTATTGTTTAACAGGGGAAAAACGAATCTAATTTTCAAAAAATTGTTGTGTCTTAAGTGTTTTGTTACATAGCTTTTGGGCCACCTGCTCAAAAAAAAAAAAATTTAATTTGATTTTCGAAACTTGTGCAAAAAGCATACACCCCGAAATGAGGGCCTATAAAAAAATGTTTTGGGAGCCCCGATGAAATTGTAATTTATTTCAAGTGATTTCTGAGAATGAATGGGATGGTGGTGGGCTGTGTTTTGTTGTTTTATTTAGATTCCGATGAAAACATAAGATTGAGTGAAAGTGACTGAAAAAGAATCTGAATAAAGTGTAGATATATTTTCAGGATTTTTTGGGAATATTACAAATTATATCACTGGGGATGGCACAGAATGGATCCCTTTAATAGTAAAAGTTCCTGGCTGTTTTTTGGACTCGAAATGTTTTATGAAAAAAGCAGTGGTCCAAAAAAAGTTTCCCGTGAAATAAATGTCAATGTCATTTTTTATTATATGAAGGGTTTAAAAAAAATTTTTGTTAATTATATAAAATAATTTTAAAAAAATTTTAAAAACTAAACCCTACTGAACAGTAGCCTTGCAATTGTTTAGCTGTTACAATTATTTAAAATTCACTGTGTAAAAAATGACACTGGCGAAGGGTTTATGGGAAATAAAAAATCCTGGATGTTCTAGTCAGTGGCGTAATGTATACCCTTGCATTGCAGGGATGCCCAGGGTTCTAGAGGTCCCAAAGCCTGACCGCCGCCGGTCCCTTTTACCGGGGCCGGCTCTAGCTTTTTTGCCCCCCCCAAAAAAAAAAATGGAAAATGCCCCCTTCTTCCAAAAGAAAAAAATTATAATTAAAAAGATAAATTGTTCACGTAGTCACCAATAAACCTTAAATGATTTTTTTGTAAAAAATATGGATATATAATATATATATATATATATATATATATAAAATTTTTTAAAAAAATAAAAAAATAATTTGAATTTTTATTTTTTCCCAAACGAGTAAAATGTAAGATAAGAAACTTTCTTTTCCTGGCTCCAATTTTTCAAAAAAAATCTACTGTTTGGTGGGGATCACAAGCGTTTTTTTTTAATTTTAAAAAGTAACTGCACTCAAGTCAAAAAATAAAACATCTCCTGTGGCCTTCTATCTATTTAAAACTCTTATCAACCCTGTCCCATTTTGGATAGATGATCCCGACGTCGTATGGGTGAAGAGAATTTTCCTTTTGGCCCCCAATTCCTGAAGGGGGAAAAGATTATGAAACATATCAAATTTTATGTAACATCAGGGGCGTAGCTATCGCCGTATCAATGAAAGGGGGCCCCCCACCATGTTTAACTACAGCCACTCTAATAGGGCTCTCATTCAAAAAAAAAGGGCCCCCGGAAGGAGTTTTGATGCAGGGGTCCACTCAGAATTAGGCCACCAGTGTGTAACATATACTCCACCCTTTGGGAACCCTTTTCGAGTTTAAAAATGTATAAAAAAAACAAAAATTTAAAAACATACAGAGCACAAAAAAAAGGGAAAAATAAGATACGTTGAATTAAATACCAAATTCACACCCAATAATATTTCAAAAAATATTTTGTAGCAGAAACTTTCTGAAACAGAAAAAATATTTTCCAAATTAACCCAAAAATACCCCCCCTTTAAAACCTACTCATTGTCCCCAATTTCGGGAACCCAAATGTTCTCCATTACGCTATTGGTTCTAGTGTTAAATTTCGTTTGTGCAGATTCATTATATGCAATAGCCGCCAATTATTTTTTCCCCCCTTACCAAAAAGTGATTGTTTTTTGATTTAGCTGTGGAGGATATTTGTGTCACTAAAGAAAAGAGTACACCAAAACATTTTTTTGGATGAATTTTTAATATGTCTGTTATTTTTTTTTAATTTTTTTTTCTGAATGTAGTGACATAAAAAAAATTTTTGTTTAAATCTCAGCTTGTTTTCATTAAAATATTCTTTTTTTATTATTCTATAAAAATGGCTTATAGTTATTTGAAAAAAAGAGTTTTTAAAAAATTAGTTATTGTTCATATTAAGAAAGGAAAAAAGTATTGAAAAAAATGTTTCACATTCAAGGGGAGCAGTATATGATAAAGGTTTTACAGATTAAAAATAGAATTGAAAGTAAGTCAAGAAAAGGACGTTTAAAACAGTTAACACAAGCTTCGATTTATTATTAGTAAATTTATCAAAAGTCATTATGTGAGTCTGAAAAAATTTTTCATAGAATTAGCAAAAAAAGATTCCCCATTTTTCCCCCAAATTTCATCTGAAATTGGTCGAAGAGTACTAAAGAAAATTTTTTGTAAATATGAAAATTAGAAAGCTTAGACTTTTTTTTCTAAATCTATGATAAACAAGTCTGAAACATATTAGAATAATTTCCTTTTTTCAGATGAGAGCAAATTAATATTTTTGGCTTAAGCAGGCATATAAATAGTGTGAAGAAGAATAAACAAGGAACTTAATCCTAAGAATTTAGTTGGAACAGTAATTGGGGAGATATTTTTGTGCGGGGGAGGCTGTATATCAGCTTCAGAATTAGATGATTTGATATTTATTTGATGGTTTGGGAAATCGTAAGATTTTTTAAAATTTGGGAAATTATCTGCTCAAATTTTGGTATTGAGATGACTTCATATTTTATCAAGATAAGAGCCCAAAAACACACTGCTCTTAATTCATGCCCTGATGTGTAACTGGGGGCCCGCGGTAGTTTATAATCAAGGTAACAGACTCGTGGCCAGCGCATCTTCCCTTTGTAGGGGAGTGTTTCAAGAAAAATCTGATGAGAGTTCAAACGTTCCTCCTGTTGGTGTGGTAGTTAGAAAAAAAGGGTTCCCAGTTTAAGTGTCGTCCTCGTCACTTGGCTGTGGTTCAAAATTAGAGGCCTGTTGCCAAAACCCCTTTGGAGTAGCTGAACAGTGTGACATTAATATTTACCACCCCCGGTGCGTAACTGCCCCCAAAATTTTGAAAAACCCCCACCTCAGTCAACTGATTTAAATACTATAGAGAAGCGATATTTAACCCGGGGCCACAAGTGGCCCGGTCATGGTCCATTGCAAAAAAATTAAATTACTTAAAAAAAAATTGTTAAATATTTAGTGAGAAATTTATCAATAAATAATCCCGTACATAAATTTTTGCTATTGATGTGGTACTGCTAGGAATTGCAGGATAATTTTTTGTTTTTTTGGGTAAATGAAACGGAAAGTTAAGAAATAACTTTGGGAATAGAGACCATTTTATGGGGAAACAAATTTTTTTAATTAACCTGATGCTTTTTTCCAAGAAAAAAATTTTCAAAAATATTTTATTTCAAGAAAATTTGGGAATTTTGACTTTTTTGTTAAAAAAAACGAACATCGATCAATAACTTGTTTGATTTGTTGTAAAAAATGCTATATTTAAAAAAAAAAATTTTTGCTCATTATTTTTCCTCTAAGCACAAATCTTTCAATGCCTCTCTCTCTCTCTTTTTTTTTTGAGAATTTTTTTCAGATGAGATGAATTGGCTTCCTTAAAAAAAACTTTTTTCAGCGTCAAAAAAAATATTTTGGGTGGGATACTTGGGAAAATCGAAATTCCCCCTTAACGGGGTAAAAATGCATAAAACCTTTTTTTTGTGAGTTGTTTAATAGATTTTTAAAAAATGAAATTAAAAAATTTTGATATTTTTTATCAGTTTCTGCCTTTTAAATGCCCTTTGGTCGTATACAGTTTTTTCCCCCCCCAATAATCCTTATGCTGCGGCCTGCGTGAAATCGTTGTCTTTGTATGTGGCCCGGCGGGAAAAAAGTTTGAGTACTGCTGCTATAGAGCATTTTTTGGAGAGAGCTTAATTAAGAAGATATAAAAGCAAAATGTGAAATAATAGCAGTAATTGAAAAAGAATTATATATCGATGCAAAATTTTTACAAAAAGAACTGATGAATTAAATCTCCAACATTTTTAAAAAAGCTTTGTGAACACAAAAGGGATATCTAAGTGTTAAATTAATAAAAAATACAAATAATTAAAACTATTGCGAGATCTTTTTATGTACAAAGTTTTTTATAGTCATAATTTGTTTTAAAAATTTTTGGGGGTTTGGGTTATTCCATTAAGAAAAAAGTTGCAGGCATTATTTTTAAAAGATTATAATGTTGATATTTTAAATTTTCATTGGTCGATATCATTTTTTATAGAGTTTCGAAATGTATGATCATTTACAACGGGGTGAGAGTGATTGTAACTAAATGATGAAGTGTAATCTCTTTTGATAATCATGATAATCTCTTTGATTCAGCAAAATTTAAAAACCAATTTTTGAAATGAAATTTTTTTTGACTTTTTTAGGTAATTTGATTATCACTTCCTGTTAAAAAAATCTTCAAAAAATTTAATGGATACTTGCGTATTAGCGCAACATATTATATGAAAAAAAAGCACATGGTTGCACATATGACAATATAGGAAATCGGTGTTGCCAACTTGGAGGTTATTACCATCTAATGTTTAAAATTGTAAACAAAACATTGTTACAAGTTTATCTTTTCCCAGGTGCAGTATCCCATTATTTTTTTTGATAATTAGGTTAAAAAATAAAGTTTGGCTACCTTGCCTATGATAAATAAGGCAGCTATGTTTTTTTTTTTTGATTATACTTTTAAACTAAACTAAAAATCTGAAAATTTAACTTATTTGTATTATTCTTCAGTTTTCTAAAATATAACTGTTCATTTGTGATACTAAAATTTGTCCCAAAAACAGCAAAATTAGTTGCTTTTTTATTTAAGATTCTAATACATGTTCATGAGACAATTACATTTTTTTTTATAAACAAAACTGAATTTTTATATGTATGAATAATAAGGTGTCATAATGGAATTTTTTTTATTATTTAAAAACATTACTTTGAATTTTTTAAACTGTTCAAATCAGGTGGATAGAAACTTAACTTTCAAGGAACATTTTTAAAATTTGACTACTTACTTTTAATTGCAAAACTTACAGTTTTTTTAATAGTTATCAACAAAAACAATTGCTCAAAAACCATCAGTTTTTTTTTAATCTCTCATTATAATGAGGACAATTTTCTAAAGAGTGAAATATATTTAGTTTTTGTTATTACTTCTATTTACACATGTCCTAAACTTAAAATTACCAGTTTAAATAAGTTGACCGAATTTTTAGTAAACATGAAACTAGTATGCCATTTTCCCATAGAAAAAAAAAATTTGTATTTTTGGAAGAGGATTTTTTAAATTTCGCCTTGTGATAAAATGTTTTTAGTAGAATGTATTTAAAAAATTTCTGCAGGGAATTAATAAGTTAACTTTTTGACATTGTTTATATAGAAGTTTGTTTTAAAAATCTGAAAGATTTGTATATTATATTATCTATTGGTAAATATGAATTGAAGTTTGCCATTACTTTTGTTTGAATTTTTATAATTATGATATATTTAATGAGTAAAGGTGTATATATAATGTGAAATTAATATTTTTATTGTAGCTGAATTTTCCAAATTGCTGTATCCAGCAGTTGCATCTTTATAATAGCACTAACTCCAGATAAATCTGCAATAGAATTTGACTGTTCCCAATCACAAGATGCAGGAAAAAAATACGGGCCAGAACGGGGTCAAAAAGGGATTTGGATACCGTAAGGGATAAACTACGCCAGAATGCGATACCCCCTGATTTTTTCTTTTGTATTGTATTTTTGCTAATTTCGGGATTATAAAAATAATTATAAAAAAGAATTTGACTGTTATTGGAGCTTTTTTTTTTCTACCTGCTATACTTATTTTCCCGAGTTTAACTGTTAATTCGGGGCGGCTCTAGGGCCGGAAAAAAATTACACCTGCCCGGGGGGAAAATTTAAGGGGGGGAAATTTGGATCAAATTTGAAAAATGTATTTTTTGTTAAAAAAATGTGATGTGTTTTTTTCCAAATGTTATTGGGTGTAAATTTTGGTTTTTCCCTTTTTAAGATCTTTTTTTTTTTTTCATTTTTTTTCCCTTTATATTTAATGACAGTTTTTTTTTTATGTTGAATCTTAAAGGGGTTCGAGGTGGAAGTATATGATAAAGGAAAAATTTAATATTTTTAAAAACATTTTAAACTAGTAATTTTTCCCCCCATCCCGGAGTGAGGTCACAACTAACATTCCTATCACCCGTACGATGCCCGGGTTTGTTATTAAAAAAGGGGACAAGGGTAATAAAAGGTTTGGGAGATAGAGAGCCAAAGAGTGTTTTTATTTTAGTTTTGAGTGCAGTTATTAAAAATTTAAAAACAAATGTTTGGTGATCCCCACCATTAGTAGACTATTTTTCAAAAAATTGGTCTGTTTTAATAGATGTTTCCCTTCTTTTCCCATTTCATTCGTTTGAAAAAAGTAAAAAGAAAATTACGCCCCAATTTCGAATTATTTTAAATTTTTTTAAGACTTAAAATAATATATATATACAGAGAAAGAGAGAAAAGGGGGGACGGCATTTTCCCTTTTTTGCCCGGGGCCGGCCCTGTAATCTAAAAAAATTGGGGAAATTTTGCATTCTATACTGTTGAAAAAGTTGTGCCCAACAAAAATACATTGTTGATTCAAAAATGTCACCAATCCCCGCCATCATTATTATTACTGTTTTAATTTGCTCGGGGATGGTTTCCACAAATTTGGCTGTATATCGGGGCATTTGGCAGTTTTTTAAATTGATGAAATTGGTTGACGGTATTTATAAGTAATGAAATTTATATTGTATGATTTATGTTTTATACATTTTCCCCAAAAACAACACACCTAATATCAGACTATCAATTGTTTTTTAATTTAGAAAAAACAAATCATAAAATGCTGCAATATACAGTCAATAATAATAAAATTTTCCAGTGTATGCTAAAAATATAACAATTTTATTCATAAGTTTTCTTCCCTTTTTTTTCAAGTTTATTTCAGAAATTAATACTTGGTACCTTTTTAATAAACAGAACATATTGTTTTTTTTTTTTATTTCATTTAAATTTATAGAAATTGAGGTACGGGAAAAAAAAAAATTTAAGTTTACATTTTTCCTTGTTTTCGGGTTATACTATATGAGAAAATTTCTGCATTGCCATATATTAAAATGGTGCAAAATTTGTAAATGGTATTCCAGAAAAAAAAAATTAATAATCAGAATATTATAACAAATTTTTTTTTTGTTTTTGGTATTGCTTTTTTAACGGGGAAACATTATGGCAACAAAAATTATATATTAAAAAAATTCATTATTAAGAAGAAAAAAAAAAAAACATACAAAAACACACACGCTTTATCATCCACCACCCAAAATAATAGTGGTAGTCCTTTTTTCATCATGTAATTGTATTTTTCTTACTTCATTGCATTCCCCCCCAAAGAATTCTGTTTATGCTATAAGGAAAGCCTTATAGAAGTAAAAAATATGTTCATATTAAAATTTGCAAACTCACATATAAAACTTTTAAAAATGTTTTAATTTTGAATTACTTGAACTTTACTTTTTCTTTGAATAACTTTATTGAACCTTTTATATTGAATTTTTAAAAAATTTTTAAAAGTTATTTATGCATCTGGGGGGTTTAAAGTTCAGCAGTCCCAAAAAATTTTTGGGTTTTTTTACAAAAAATTTGACTGAGGTTAAAAAAAATCTTATATGATATTATTTTCTTCCCATTTAGCCCCATAGTGTTTACTGCCAGTATTGGGCCAAAATATTTTAAAAACGTTTTTTTACCCTTTTTTTTGGGAAAAGTATGAGTATGTATTTCCCTTTCCCTACATTTTTCCAGCAGAGGTTTTAAACCCGTTTTGAGGATGGGGTTTTAAGGTATTGATAACTTCATTTTATAGGAAGCAAATATGGCTATATTTATTATGACATTTCAGGGGAGAAAAAAAGATTTTTTCATTAAATGCTTTTGCAAAAATTTTAAATATATTCATTTTAAAAAATTTTTACCTGAAAGTGTCATCTTTTTATACAACATCCATTTTAAAAAAGTGATTTTGTTTTTTATAATTATGATGAAGCTGAGGAGAGATACTAAAAAAAATTTAGTTCTTTATTGTATATGTATTGATGTGGTAAATGGATATGACTTTTTAATTTAATAACTTTACTTTCAATTGATGATATGGGCCCAAAGGGTTTCCGTGTGCTTTTTCAGTTCCTACAATTAGCCCCACCCTCTTTTATATTTACCTTGTTCAAATTTTCAATCGTTAATAAAATACATTTTAAAGCTCTCAATTGAGCTGAAATTTTATATACACGATTATTTTGGATGATAATGCAGTAATTTAATTATAATTAATAAAAATTGATTAAAACTAATTATTTAAAGAGTTACAAATACAGCCACGTTGGTTTTATTTCTAGCAACTTGGGTCTAAACTTTTAAAATATTTTTTCTCGTGTTTTAAAGCATTCAGTTGAACTGAAATTTTACATATAACGATTATTTTGGATGACAATATAATACTTTAATGATAATTAAGAAAAATTAATTGCCACTTAATATTGTGATTCTGTCATAAGTATATACATATTTATATTAATTGTAACTATTTAATTAAAAGTAACTAAAATAAAAATTTATATTACTTGTTTAATTTCTAATCGATGTGATCAACCAGTTCTATCAATTTTTTTTCATGTATTAAAGAAAAAGATGGACAAATACAATCACAAGTTTTATTTCTGATATGGCAGAATCTTTTTTTAATGCTTGGAAGTCTGAAATGGGTTTACCGCAAAAACGTCTTTTTTGGGCATGGCATATAGAGTCTGGAGAAAAAATTTTAGAAAAATCAATGGTGCTGAAAAAAAATGTAAAAAATTTTTAGGGTTAATATTAGAAGAACGGATATTCATACTTTTTCAAACACTGCCAGAAGCAGCAATAAAATTATTCAAAGAAGATCCTGACACTATTGAATTTTCTAATTACTTTGAAACTTATTATTTACAAAATACATCCAGCTGCGCATACTGTTATAGACTTCACAGTGGCATTAATACAAACATGTACATAGAAAAAAATGTACCACACACTAAAAAAAATATTTATTTTTTCACAGGAAAAAAGTTAAGAGATTTTGACAAGGCTATAAATGGCACTATGAGATTGCAAAAAAAATAAAAAGATTCATCGTTTAATTACAGCAAATAAAGGAAAATTGGGCGAGGGAAGATAATGAGATCTGAGAATCGACACAAAACGAGGAAACACTATCTTTACAGGTGATAGAGAATGAGAATGGGTAGTCTGTTTCATCAACACGTAATACAGAGATATAAAATTTCATAAAAAAACAAACCCGTAAATGTCGCATAAAATTTTACCAAAAATATGCATTCACCTATATATATGCAGATGTGTTGATTCATCAACTAGGTGGAATATGTGCAAAAATATACATTATTTATATCAGCTTATTAAAAATACTACTACAATACATGATGAATCTCGACTTATTATAGATGAAGAAAATCAATTAATATTGAATGAAGTAACCAAAAAAAAAAAAAAATTACAAACCCTCTCACTTGAGCACAGAAAGGAAGAACTAAAAACTAGTGTATCAGACAAACAATGTGATGTGTTTGACAGGATTCTAAAATCAGCACCACTGCAATTAGAAGCTGTTGATATGTTAAAAAGTACAAGAAAAAACATTTTCCAAAATACCAAAAAGATATTCCACCTAATAAAAAATATAATACCCCAAAAAAAATTTTAAAAGCAAAAAAAGAAAAGGGAAAATAACCAAAACTTCTACAGTAACTTTACAGAATGAAGACAATAATACAATTTTAAAAAATTTTATTAGGGTCACAAAATTTCACCCCCAGTCCCACTACAGAATCCTAACACATCCATTGAAAAATATGTTTTTTAAAAATAGCCTTTTTTACACATGTTTCAATTTTATTTGAGAAAAAAGGGCACTGTTTTTTTAACCAAGTTTGTGCTGAGAACCCGGCTTAACATCTAATCTAAAAAAAATCTTCCCCTTTCCCCGCCTATAAGTGTTTTTATATATTTAATACGTGTCAAGTCTCACATTTACATATAATACTCTCTCATTCATCAGAAATTCTTTTTAATAGAAAGATAATAGCAACTCTAAACTTAAAAATGATCACAAAAACAATGCATGATGTGAAAGATCAGAATTGCGTCTCGAACCTTTTTCCCCGATGTTTTGGGCAGGTTAATACTGTGGAAAGAGGAAGCCCGTTTATCTTCCTTAGGGTTACTTCCCTTTTTTCCCCAAAGCCAACAGTGTCAAATGTTGTCCATGCAATCAATCATTGATTGATTGATATTTTTCAGTCAATAGATTACTATACTCTGTTTCACCTCAAGTTGGCAGCGTTGGGAAAGGTAGGGAATGTAACAATCCGCTTGAAAAAGTAGTTCCAACTAGTTTTGGAATTTAAACAAAGCCAAAACCCCAGAAAAAATTTTTAAAAAAAATATCATGTATTATAGAAATTTGGGTTTAAAAAATATATTTTGTTAATCACACTTTAAAAGCATTTCTTCTTTTAAAACCTGTGAACGAATACAGTTGAAAAAAAAAAAATTGACTTTTGGCTGGCCCAAAAACATCTGGCTGAAAAAAAACCCGGGTTTTAAGATTACAAATTTTTCCAAAGTATTTCCCCGGGGGCCCCGGAAACCGAGTGGTATAGGTAAAGGATCGGGGTTTTTCCTTGTCACGAGCCCCAGCCCAGTACCACTAAAAGACCCGCCGGGGGAAAAGGGAGCGATGCACGTTAAATCTGGGGGAGAGGTTTAAAAAGCCCCCCCCGTTGGTGTGGGTGTGGTAGTTAGAGAGGGGTGCCAGCTCAGGTGTCGTCCACGTTACTTGACCATGGGTTTTAAAAATTTCGGGTCCGTCGCCGAAAGCCCCCCGTGTAGCTGAACAGTGCGACGTTAATATTCAATCAATCAACCAAAAGTATTCGCGCCAAATCAACGCCATTTGCTTTAGACTTGATAGTTAATTAATCAATATTTTTAAACATATTGAAATGCAAACCCCAAATATCAGGCTTATTAATTTTTATCAAAAACCCCCATACAATTTTTAAAGAACAAATTTTTTAAGAGCATTTTTTTTCTTCCGCCAAATATGGAGAATTTTATTTGTTATAGCCCCATTTTTTTCTTTCCCAGAGTAACCCCCCTAGGGGTGTAAATTGGTCATCGTACCCCTTTCCCAGGTTCCCAAATTAAGGTGAAACGGGGGTATACCAAAAAAGTTTAAATGTAGGGAAAAAAATTTTTGGGGAAATTGAATCAATCCCATTTTGAGCACAAGCAATTTATAACCTTTAAAATTTGTCAAAAATTTTTTAAAAACAACACCATGTATATTCATATGCTGTGCACCCGGCCCTTTTTTTTAATACGTGGAATTGTATACGAAACTAATTAAAAAAATTTTTTAACACACAATCTCAGCACAATTTAAAAAAACACATCACAGTTTTTTTGAATTTCCCCCATGCTGCTACATTTCTATTTTGTGGTTGTAATTTTTCACATTACTAATAGAAATCTTAACTTTTTTTTCATTCTAGTTTTTTAATAAAAAATTTTTTTACAAAAAAAGGGCACCAGAAAAAGGAAAAAAATAAATCAAAATAATATATTTTTGGGCAGGAAATGAGAAACAAAAAAACAATAACTAACATCATTGGGTATGAAAGAGAAAAAATTTAATGATAGAGAGAGAAATTCTCTGTAAGAGATGCTGATTCTCCCCCAAGTTTTAGCAAAAACTTAACTTGGCTTAAAAACTGGGGGACTTCTAATTGCTATTTCCCCCGGCTTTGTCCTCACAAACCTTCCAAGTAATTTAAAAAATACAATTGAAGCTTTTTTTCAAATAATTCCATACATGTTTGAAAAAAAAATAAACATAGATTATGTGTCCCCCCTAGAAAAATTTTTAAAAAGATGGAACTTGTGTTGGGAAAGGGAAAATTTCGTTTCCCGTAAACCAGTGGTCTTAAAAAATTTCTGACTTACAGAACCCTTAGAACAAGGTATTTTTTAACCTCATTCCACAAAATTCTTTAATATATCTGAAAATACTATTTAAAGTAGTTCAACATGTTGTGATACCCGTAAAAAAAAATTGAAAAAAAACTTGGGTTTGTTTTTAAAAAAAATTTCCAAATATAATGTTAATAAAAATTAATCAAAATTTTAATATGAATATGTGCTCCAAGTGCCAGCTATCTAATCATTATATTTAGTAAAATTGGGGGAAATACTTGCATTTTTTCAAACAAACGTCAAAAAACTAACTTTGTTGAAGTTATCAGTAGTCGCATTTCATATTCTGAAATTTAAAATTTTTAAATATTTTCCCCTTTTAAAAGTATTGTTTTAGAATGGCCTAACAATGTTTATAGGGTGAGTAAGAATTCCCGTTGGGAACCTAAAATTTAAGAGCTGTGTTTCATTAAATTTAGATTTTAATGTAGAATCTCTTGTTTTTTCCTTCACTAGCAAATTTACTGTTTTATCATTTTATCTATCCATGATTAGTTCTTTTCATGTGAAATATTCTCTTTTCTTTTCTTTTGGGAAAAGTTCTCTTTCAAATGGTTTTTTTTTATGTATTAAATAGCTTTTCCATTTGAAAACTGTTGAGTTTTACAGAATATTGCACTAACGTGTTCAAAATTATTTTGTGGATTGATTGGTTGAATATTAACGTCGCACTGTTCAGCTACACGAGGGCTTTTGGCGACGGACCACGTAATTTTGAACCATGATCGGACGGGACGACACCTGAACTGGCACCCCCTTTTTCCCCCCCTACCACACCCGGGGACGTTTCAGCTCTCGACAAATTTAACCCTGCATCGCTGCCCCACACAAAAGGGGGCTTTAGTGGTACCTTGGGGGGAACTGTGACAAGGCATGCCACGATCCGATACCTATACCACTTCCCGGCCCACTGCGGCCACATTTTTTTTGGATTGATTGATTGACTGAATAATAACGTCGCACTGTTCGGGAAACGAGGGCTTTTGGCGACGGACCACGTAATTTTTAACCATGGTCAAGTGACGTGGACGACACCCGAGCTGGCACCCCTCCTAACTACCACACCACACCAACGGGAGTGACGTTTCAGTTCTCGACAGATTTAACGTGCATCGCCGCCCCCCAAAAAGGGGGTCTTTAGTGGTACTGGGCCCGAACTCGTGACAAGGCATGCCACGATCCGAAAAACCTATACCCCCTCTGGCTACCGCGCGGCCCCATTTTTGTGGAACCTAGGATCTTTAAAGGGAAAAGAATATTCACAAAAAAAGAAAATATATTTTATTACATTATAATAAAAGTTTAAGTATACAAGAAAGTTATTACGTTAAAAAAAAATTTTTAGTTTAAATAACTTTTTGAGCTTGCTCTGTTTTTTCAAAATTTAATGATTCATTGAACTCTTCAAATATGCCTCATGGAACTCCAAGGTTCTGTGGAACACAATTTGAAGACCACTGCTATAGACAAATGAGGGGTAAAACTATTTTATCAAATTATTAGTTATTTACAACTTTTGGAAACCGAAAGGAAAAATCAGATTTGAAAATTGGTGCTTTTCAGCAGGGAATAATTGAAATCAATTTTAAAAAAATAATGCCAATCACGAAATTTTATAATAAATCTGTAACTAAACATAAATTTTAAAAGGGGTGTTAGACAATTTTTTTTCTAATACATACCCAGTTCTGTATTATAACCATTTTACATATAAAACCCCTGAATGTATTGTGATAAGAGAATTAAGATTGGGAAAAATTTTCAATTTTGTTGCCTTTTAATACAAACAGAAAAAGCATGTTGAAATTGATGAACTTGATAGGGGGTAAATTGATATTACCCACTCAATGTGTCAATTTTTGCTGTTTTTTAAACTACCAAGAATAAAAAAAAAAATTTTATTTTAAAAAATTTAGGACACTTTTTGTGATTAGTCCTCAAATTTGTTTTAAAAAAACTGGCCACCCCCAAGAGAACATTGTACACAATTCAATTAAAAAAACTTTGATTTTTAAAGATTTTACAAATTTTTTTCTTGTAAACCAAGAATATGGATTTCATAAAACAAAATTTTTGTTCCCACACAGATGCTAGAAAAAAATTAACCAGTTAATATTTTAAAAAAAAAAGTTTTAAGATTTATGAAGGCATTTTAAAAAAGCTCCTCCCCCCAAAAAAAATTGAAGTACAAAAATGAAATATGGTTTGCAAATATGTCAAACTATGTATAACAACAGTTGGTATGGGTCTTCTACTAGCATGACTGAATTTTGTGTAAAAAAAAGATTTTTTCTCTTTCTGAATGCTTATTGAAAAGTCCTTGAAAAAAAAGTAAATTATAAATTCAACTATTTTTAAAAAAAAAGTAGTATTTTTTATTCAAAAAAATTTTATACCAACTTTTAGTTACATGTACCAATAGCAATAAGTAAAAAAAGTCACAGCATTTATAGTTCAATAGAAAAACCCCAGCATTTTAAATTAAACCCAAAAGAGTTTTTTTTTTTTTCAAAAAATAAATCCGTTTAAAATTTTTTTTTTATCACAAGGATGTAAATAAAAACGAACATATAAGTTATCATAACTTATCTTTTTTTTTAACTTAGAGCTTTCAAATTTTGTCTGATTATGGAAAGTTCCAAAAAAATAATTCCCGGGGTAAAAATTTTTTTAAATTTTAATATTCGATGGATTTTGGGAAAAAGTGTGTGTGTGTGGGAACGTACGTGACCCCCAAAGTAACAAATTCAGAACTTCCTGGGCATAAAATGCTGGGGGGGGAAAGTAGATGACCAGGGAGGAAACTAGCTGTTGAGGGGCTAGACTCTTGTCGGGAGAGCCGAAAACAAAGAAGCCAAAGGAGTCTATTGTAAGAGTAGGTAGGCCAAAGTTAGCTAAGAAATTCGGTAATATTGAAGGATTAGGAAATAATTTTCATCCGGCAAATTCGAGGCAATAGTGAGTGAGAGTGTCATATTAACGCCACTGTAAAAAGCTGCACGAAGGCTATCGGCGACAGACCTCGTAATTTGTAACCAGTGGCGTAGCTTGGGGGCTGCCTAGGGGCCATGGCCCCGGGCGACATATGAAAAGGGGCGGCGACAAGCACCACGATATTTAAATTCAAAAAATATTTAGAACTCCAAATCACACCCGACCGACGAAACTAAAGGAAAAGAGTGAAAGCTTTAATACACGCACAGATGCAGGAAGTTTATTAGTCGCTATGCAATCGCATTCGTTTTTATGTAGCTTAGGCTTCTGGCAACCAGTACTGTGTGAAGTCAAGATACTGACAGATAAAAGGAACCCTTAAGACCGGACGAGTAATGCTCAATTTCGTTGGAGGCACTTAAGTCTATAATCTACAAACTAGATGGGTTACTGTTAAATTTTTGGCCTATTTTCGAAAATCGCCAAGTGTATCGGTTGGCCTCACACAATAAACCCACAATATCAAGAAGCGCCTATAAACTGAGAGAAAATGGGCTGAAACGGGACGAGTCTACAGAAGAGCAGGTGGAAGAAGCTAGGGGAAGTAGGGATTAGGGAAACAATTTTATCCCGCCAAAATCGAATACTAGTTGTATGTGCGCTATTTTGCTGTCTGCTGATATAGAACAATAGTTGTAATTAAGCAGATTTTTTTTCGAATGGAATATTTTTTTAAAAAAAATAATGACGGATGATTCCTTTGGTGAAACAACAGCCCTTTGCAAAACTATTTGAATAGGAAAAAAGTTGATGTTTGATGCCGGAGTTTGTAAATGCAAATGCTGAAAAAAAAGTGTTGCAAACACAGAAAAAATATCGTGTATTTGGTATAATTTTCGCAGTCCTGAACGAATTACTTATATCTTTCGATACTTAATGTCTCTTCATCCAGTGTAGAAAATGTTCCAGCTGGAAATCTTTTAAAACGGGGACTGGGATTTTCCACCGCCAAATCCTTCTTTTCTAGCCAAAGGTGGATCGCCAAAGCGTATCCTTTGAGAGGAACCGGTTTGGTAACCATATGGGGATTTGCTTCTGTCCACAGAAAAATTCCGCGTAGTAATACACTGTTTCTGATGTTCATTTTTTTAAAAGCTCATGTTCTCTGGAAATATTACCAGGGTATTTTCAGCAGTAATCTTAACGATTTTCTGAATTCATTTTTAAAAAAAAATTTGAATCAAAATCAGATTTAAAATGCTTTATGCATTTCTCAATGCCGTTCAATTTTTAAGTTTTTTTTTTCAAAGCAAAGAATTATTATCATTTAAATATGAAGGTAAATTACATTAATTTTAAAAATACAAGACACATAAATGTTAAATTACACGTAGTTTAATTTTTTTGATACACTAAGGAAAGTAATTATTTATCTAATCCAGAAATTTCATATATCTTATTCTAAATATAGTATTTGTTTTATCTCTATCATTATCTTAATTTCTAAAGGAGATAACCACTATGTTTTTCGAAATATTCAAATATTTTTACTGAATTTCCTCCATTATATTTATTCATAGCTGATTAATTATACCAAAAAAAGATTATTTCATACTGAGTTTTTTTTTTTCGATGTAATAGTTAAAAGATATAATTTGGAAGCGAATATATACTTGCAGTACGGTATTTTATATTTCACATTTTTCATTACTTTTTTCTTTTTTCGTTTATAATTTTTCGATAAAATAGTAATTTACAAAAAATAGTTGATATCACATAAGTTAGTGAATAGTATAAGAAAATTCATTTCTGCTCCAGATAGTAAATGTGATGAAAATAAATACAGAATTATATCCATGTAAAAAAATTTAGAATTCTTAACAACCGAAACATCAGACTTTTTTTAGAAGAGCAGATTTTTTGAGAGGGGTGACTGTAAAATGATATCTTATTTTCACTACTTGTCTGAACAGGAAATCAATTCAATTAGGAGTGCATTGGGGATATAAATATATTTATCTTAAATTAACATATCAAAATTTTAGCACTTTTTATAAAACAAATTAACACAAAACAAAAAAAAAACTCAAGACCTAATGTCTTTTTGAAATTCCTTTATTCCTAATAATCCTAAATGATTTTTTATTATTATTATCGTATCAGCAAAAGAAAAACTTTATTAAAACTCTTGAACCCTTTAGTAAAACACTTTTATATACATCTCTGCATATAAGATTTTTTTATGTGCACAGTAAGATTTTACGTGTATATTTATTTTCTAAACAAGTTATAAGATGTAAACATTCTTTTCAATGAAAATGAGGGATTTCCATTTTGTACAATTTATAATCCAATATTTGAACCTTGAAATATTTATAATCCAATATTTGAACTACAGCTATATCAAAAATTATAACTGACATAGTTTAAATATTCATGTAAAAATTAAAATAGAATTTGCATTCAAACAATGATGAGGTGTCAAAATTTATGTATTCCTTAATTCATTGTGTTTACTGATATAAAAGTTAATAAACATTTAAAAACTTGTAAATCTCAAAAATTTAGAAAATATTTTAAGAATATTTTATTATTATTAAAGATTCAACATTATATTAACTGCGAAATTTTAGAGTATGAAAATGTTGGTAAAAAGAATATGTTTAACTTTGTTTTATTGTGTGTTAACTTTTCTCCTTGTAAAACAAGAATGAATTTTTTAATCAACATAATTTATAGATTTTTTCAGAGATTTTAGCTAATTTTTAAGAAATGATAGCATTAAATTTAGATTTGCTTATAGACCATAGCCAATGAAAATATGATAAATAGCATTCGGTTATTTTCAGAACTTAAAATAAGAATGAGTAGTAAAAAAATAAAAAATAAAAATTTAAAAGTAATTTTTTTTAAAAAAAAAAGTTGGTTTTTTAAAATTGTTTTATTGTGGTAAGATTTTTTTATTGTAAATTATCATATATAGCATACCACTTTCAATGTTGTCATAAGTAATATCTAGGTAAAGTACCATTGAATTTTGTGGATAGGATGCAAAAATGAGAGCAATTTATAAAAGATTTTATACTTAACTCTGTGTGAAACAATCAGAATTTTTTTCTCTTTGATTTTACATTTTAGAAATATCAGCAACATTTTAAATTTTAAATTTTACTGTCAAAAAAAATCAAATGTTTTTACTTAATTTCTTAATATGCATATATCCATAAGAAAATAATATACTATTTTAAATTTTTGCAATGACACTTCCTTTCTAAGCTCCATAATAATCAAATTTATATTATTTGAGGACTCAAACATTTATTTGCATATTCTAAGAAAAAAATCAATTCTTAGTGTTCATTTTTAAAATTGACATTTTTTTTTAACTAAATTCTATGCTTTTTTTTTGCTGAGTTTTTTGATGAAATTATTCATTCCAGAGTATCTTGAAGAAAAAACTTTAAAACTCATTTATTATATCATCAAATACTTTTTTCTGCTAAACATAATTATTAAAGCTATATATTAACAAAAACTTAGTATAAAGTGTTTTAAATGTTTTATTGTTATTTATTTATTTTACTCTTCATTTTATGCTAATAGATACAAAATACTATGTTTAATTAAATGTTTTGAAACTCTAAACCGTCTGTGTTTTTTACGTATGCTTTTAAATTTTATTTTTAAAAATTTTTATAATTTTGTTTCATTCTCTTAAAAGTGGCTGCGGTAACCTAGTGATTATTGTTACGAACTCGATGCGAGAATGTAGAGGGTTCCCTCCGTGTAGAGAAGGCGTATGTACATTAAATCTGTAGAGGCTCAATGTGTTTACCTGTTGTTGTGGTGTGGTAGTTAGAAAAAGGGGTTGCCAGCTCATGTGTCGTCCTCGTCACTTGACCGAGGCTCAAAATTACGCAATCTCTCGCCAACATCCCTTTTGTTGCTTTATAGTGTAATGTTAATGTAATTCCTCCCCCTCCCGCTTTTCACTATCTTGACTTTGTATACATTTTAATGAGTTCTTTTTTTAAATCCTGTTTACAAATGAGTAAATATTGCTAAAATCACAAAAGAATTTTTTTTTGATGTATTCCTTTTATGGTTATACTTGACAAATTTTATTATAAAAATTCAATCACAATGATGAAAACTCGCATAGACAAAAGTTTTTCCATTACCTATGTAAATATTTTTCTATGAATGATACATTTCATATGAAACATAGTGTTTAGTGACACTGATTGCTGTGCCGTTGGGTCTGAGTTCAAATTCCGGAGAAGGCATGGATACTTGTAAATGAAAAGTGCCTTTGCGGCATTGGGGGTACTCTCAATAGCCGTCGAGCCACAAGTGAGGTTGGTGGAAGGTGAAGAGAGGTGGCAGGCACCTGATCACCCCCAGGGTGTTCTTCCACAAAATTGGGGTGGAATCGAGCCAAATCACACTGTCACATGTATGGGGCTCAAAGCTGCGGCAAACGACAGGAGTAAATCTAGCCTCTTACAATGGATGAATTTTGTGGGCCTTGATTTGATGTTAATATCGGTTACTGTGCTGATCAGGTGGCATAAGTAACAACAACAGAATTTTTCACCAGAGAATAGATTTTTATACACGGGAATGTATTGCAGAGATGTCAAGACAATTGCAGTTTTCTAACGTATAAAAGAAAGAAAAGGAAAGCTACTTTTAATGCGGTAAAAAACTGAACTTTTAAAAATGAGTAGATTTCTATAAATAAATAGATCAAACCAATATTTAATTCAGCTTGAAAGATACGTTTAAAACAAAAACGTTTCTGTTCTTCCCGACCTGTGATTTTATTCTTTAAAAATTTCTCAATATGACTGACTGCGGGACAAAACATGAATTGTTTGCAGTAATTTATTTAATAAATTTTATAAAGATACTTCTCAAGAGAGGAGCACTGATTCATAACACAGAAATGCATCATTCGGTCGAAGCTTTAGCTTTCATAATATTTACGCATGAAAGCCATTCTCAAAATTTCTTTGAATTATTGATTTCCATAACTAAAAAAATATTACCAAAAAGCAGGGCCGGATTACTATTAAGCGGAGTAGGCACTGCCTACGGGCCTCGTGCATTTTTTGGGGGCCCCCAAGAGGGGTGTTCTGTTAGTTAGTGCTCCAAAGTCATGCTCAGGCCCCGAAAATTGACTGCCCAGGGCCTCCAGGTCATTAATACGACACCGAGTAAAAGAGAGTCTAGGAATGGGTCAGAACCACACAAAATATAAATTTTTATTTGATAGTCGATTGACCCTCGCGCGCTCGCGTAATTCTGAATTAAATGTTTAAAGTAACTTATATCTCTGACCGTATATAAATTTAAGTAAAAAATATGCTGCGAAATTATAATAATTTGAGGGAGAGGGCGAAAAGGCGGTCTTTTTAATCGTTGTTTAATCAGTTTTTTATTGCTACCGGTTTATTTTTTAAAATTAAGTTTAAGAAATGTTAAATATAGTTTTCATGTTACTTAGAGAAGTAAAAATATTCAATTATAATAATATATTTCATTCGAACACTTATTTTACATTATTTAACATCATAATATAAATAAATATTAAAATGCATTATACTATTTAAAAATAATGTGAACATATTTAGTATATATTCCTAGTTTTCTAATACTTTAATTTCAAAACAATATTAACTTTTTAGAGATAAGGTTTAGGAATGGGTTATATTGGTTCCCCACCCGCAATGATTTCGAGGCTCATTCCCCTCTTATTTTGTGGCCGCGGTAGCCGAGTGGTATAGGTATCGGATCGTGGCATGCCTTGTCACGAGTTCGAGCCCAGTACCACTAAAGACTCGCAGTGTAGGGCAGCGATGCACGTTAATTCTGTCGAGAGCTGAAACGTCCTCCCGTTGGTGTGGTGTGGTAGTTATCAGAGAGGGGTGCCAGCTCACAGGTGTCATCCACGTCACTTGACCATGGTTCAAAATTACGTGGTCCGTCGCCAAAAGCCCTCGTGTAGCTGAACAGTGCGACGTTAATATTCAATCAATCAACCCCTCTTATTTTTGTTCAAAACTAAAGATAACGATTTTCCTGGTCTTTCACGTTCAGGATTCACAAGACCCCTCTTTTGTCAAGAGTAGGGGAGTGGTTCAAATACTTAAAAACTACCCTATACAAGTTTCTACTACTACGAATTTCCTTTTCTTTTATTTTTGCCGCCCTTCATGTCTAAACTATGACCGTTTGAGGGCCAAATTGCAAAAAAAAAAAAAAAAAAAATTACTGGGCCACACATACAATATTTTTTAAACAAATTGAAAAAAAATTAACCCTATGTAGTTTTATTATAGATATGTATAGATACATATTTATTTTAAACTTGTAAAAGTTTCGTTCCATTTTGTTTGGATTTTATAAAGATGGAAAAAAATTCGAATTAATGAGATGGATGCATCGATTTGCTTTTGTTAAACAATCTTTGTTAAACAAGCAAATCGATGTCGGGGTCAATAGACGAGCTTGCAATTCTTAATACGTTTTCAAGATGTTTGTCAGTGATTTTTGGTGAACTTTCGCGAACGTTCGATGACCCCTTTTTCTGTGAAGGATTCCCAAAAGGATTAGGAAATCAAAATTCACAATGCAATATACTGCATACAAATATTGTAATTCTTCAAAAAAATTCGCCGTCGAGTGGATACATGCATAATTCGAAACGTTAATTCTCATGGCATACTAGGAGGTGTTTTTTTTCAAAATAATTGTCAACGAATCAATACTATATGAAAAATATTGCAAACATTTATTTTTTTTAATAAAAATGTGTAAATTTAAATATTTTAATAATTTGCGTTTGGGCCGCATTTTAAAGGCTTTGAGGCTGCACTTTAAACAAGCATGTCTTAAACTGAGGATCATAAGTTTAGATTTCATTTTTTTAACTAATCATTTCATTATAAAAGATCCACAGTTATAATTAAATATCTTCAGCGCGTACGAGCAAGAAACATAATGAGTTTTTTTTCAGTGATTAAAATTGTATAAAAATACTAGCCATTACCCTCCCGTTGAATTTGTTTCAAATGTTATGTAAACGTTCTTTGTGAACATGACAAATGAAATATATATATTTATCTGTATATTTATAACAATTAAAACGAAATGCTATAATTTTCACACCAATTCGAAAAAGTTTACGAAGTTTGTATTCCTTATATATATATATATGTGTGTGTGTGTGTGTGTGTGTGTGTGTGTGTGTGTGTGTGTGTGTGTGTGTGTGTGTGTGTGTGTGTGTGTGTGTGTGTGTGTGTGTGTGTGTGTGTGTGTGTGTGTGTGTGTGTGTGTGTGTGTGTGTGTGTGTGTGTTACGTAGAAAAAGCCACAGCATTTTAAATTTTACTATCAGTGGAGAAAAAAGTTCAAATGCATTCATTAAAATAATTAATATTCCCATCCTTATGAGAAAATAAAACGATTTTTAAGGGTTAAAGAAAGTCAACTCTCGCGAAAACGTTAATCTAAAATAAAATTCAAGTAACGACTAAAACATCTAATTTGCTAAATTTAGCCGATTGATAAAAACTATTTATCTGATAACGTACATATTTTTCAAAAAATTAATGCTACTTTAAAATCAATCCAAGTATTAAAAAATAAGGAATATAAAAAGTCTGCACATTATTTTTATATAATTTGATACATTTTTAATATTAAAATATGTTTTGATGTTAAAAACATCCGAAATAACTAATGTGTTAAAGTTTTTAGTAATTGAATTTTATGTGAGCGCGTTGTGCACAAAAGATAAAAAAAATATACATCTTTTATTGATTAGCTATAGATATATTCAATAACTGTTGGCAGAAAATTGTCCCATATTCAATGTATTGCTAAAAATTCTTCAACATTTCTTAAACCTAAATTGAAAATTTAAATAATAGCTATCAAACAGCTTTATTAATTAAAAAACAGCAAAAATGAAAATTGCAGTCATTTTAAAATTAATTTAACATTGAAATTTAATAGCATGGGTCCTTTTGACAGCGAACTTCAAATTTATATGCAGTCACACCTCTTGGATGGTGTTGTGTTCAAGTTAGGACAGTGTTTCTCAAACTGTGGAGCGCCCCCCTGGGGCGCGATACCCCTACGAGGGTGTGCTAGCATATCGAAAATAAAAGATTTAAAAACTAATTAATTTACTCCAATGAATCAAAACAAAATACTTTCAGACACAATAAAAAATGCACTTTTACTCTGATATAATTTATAGGCAATATAAGTCATCTCTCTCAAAAATTAAAACTTCTTCAATACCTAATTAGCTATCTTTGATCCAAAAAACCAAATAAAAAACTTTTATTTGATTTGCTGTAATCTCATGATGAGTGATTTTTACTACTCTTTCACAGAGAAAAAACAAATCCCAGACCCACAATCGAAAATATTTAAGAACATAAAAAATTCATCACTGTGATTATTTTTGAAATACTGCACATTATAGCTGTAATCTGTTTGACCTTCTAAGTTATTGGTACAGTTAGTTATGACCCCTCTCTTATGCGTTTGTTTCTCATTTAGGGAAGTTGTAAGTAATGTATTTCTCTGTTGCGCTTTTTTCCATGCAAAAGAGTTTTATGATATTTGGAAAACCACGCACTTTGAAGGGGATTACTTGGTCAATACTTATTTTTATGAGTATTCTCAAACATATAAAGCATAATGAAAAACGTTTTACACAATTTTCTTAGCAGTAATACACTTTTAACCCGGAAGTGATCACGCAGGACACACAGATCACAAAATCGTTAATTCTGGCAAAACTGTTTATTTGTTACCAAAGAAAAATTGAAAAGTTCTTGAAAGTAGGTAAGTTTACTTTCTCTTAATTAAATTATTCACTGGAATCGGGATTTGTATCGTGTACAATAAAATAATTATAAAAAAAAAAGGATTGGGGTGACTCAATCCCTCCGCGTGACCATTAACGCTAGTATCGAGTGTGTGTCTGCTCCCGGGATAAAACATTTTGAAGTCTTCTAGCTTTAAATATTAAAAATAACACTATTATTCTTCATTGGAATTTTATATTATTTTTCATTGTTTAACATTAGTTCTAAATGCTAATTCTGTGAGGCTAAAAATTACAGTTCGCTTAAAACTAATTATAATATGAGCATTCATTTTAAAATATCATTTTACATTTTTGTAAACATTGTCACTCATTTGGGTTTACTCTCCTGACAATTCAGCTATTTATCAAGAATGTTTTAGTTTTTTAAAAAATGAACTCGTTCGAAGAGCGGGTACTTCAGACAGTATAATTTTAATGTATCAGTGCTGCACAGGGTATTTTATAACTAATTTATTAACACTAAATTAAGAGCAAGTTTAATAAGTATTAGCGACTTCCGTGGGCTTGTCTTGCAGGGGAAAGTTTTTCAAAGGAAGACTTACGATTAGAAATTGACACTCTGAGTGCATTTTCTATATATTTGACTGAGATATATATTTTGTCTTGAAAGCAGCCACCGCATTTTACAATATGTTCCAATTTAAAAATTCGAGAAAAAAAATAAACTATATATTACTTAAAAAGTTACATATACAAAATTTAATATACTTATCTTATTAATTTGTACGGTTTATAATTAAGATAGTTTTGTAGCCTTAGCGTCAAAATGCATTATTATTGCATTCAATACATTATTATTGTATAAGGTCGGCGCAATAAAAATTGTGATTGAAAAGGGGGGCACCAGTATTCAAAGTTTGAGAAGCACTGAGTTAGGAGAATACCAGTTAGCTTATACAAGCGGAAGTAACTTTATTCTGACCACATGTAACTTATAACTTTAAAACATATTGCCAAGCGAATACATGTTACGATATTTCTAAGAGAAATTAGTTTGAAAGAAAAAAGGCTTGTCATTTTCAATTGTTTACTTAAGGTATCCGACTACGTTCGGAACAATGATTTTGCAAAAGCATATAAATGGATAATATTTATAATATTTAGTGTCACTTAGATTAGAAAATGTATATAAAGTTGTTTTAAGAATAGTATTACAATAAAAAATTATTTAAGTACAATATTTTGACAAAAAATGAACATAGAATGACCCGTTTTCAAAATATTCTCCTTTTGTGAAAAATGCTTCTATTATATAATAATATTTTGCCTGTATATAGCTTAGACCTCTGTACAGAGGCTCAACTAGAATTTTTGAAATATATAACTTAGAAGTGGGTTTATCCATGTTTTACGACAACAGAGGGGAGAAGTTTTAAGAAAAAACGCCGATAATTATTTCAATTGGTTGTAACTCTGAAAATAATTTGAATTTTTCAAAAATCATAGTTGAGCCTCTGTACAGAGGTCTGCGCTATATACACGCAAAATATTATTGTAATAGAAGGATTTTTCATAAATGGAGAACATTTTGAATAAAGGTTATTCTAATTTTTAGCCGAAATATATTGTATTTAAATAAATTTTTTTGTCAAAATGCCCTTAAAACAATTTTATACATGCATTCTAATCTAAGTGACACTAAATATCATGCAAATTATCCATTTATGCGCTATTTTAAAATCACGGTTCCGAACGTAGTCGGATACAATAAACCTTTTTGATTGCTATTCATTAATTTTTAATTATTAAATTTATATAGGAAATGTGTATACTAACTTTTCATGTTGTATAGGATAAATGAAGAGACGGTTTTACTATAATTAATTTTATTTCACCATTTTTTAACATCAGAGTGTATTTAACGTAAGAATATGACAAACTACTTAAAAATAATGAAAATGTTTCTTACTCCGAATTTTCTAACATTTTGATTTATATTTACACAGTATCAAGTTTCTGAAGAACATGTAGGCCATCCCATAAGTAGTTCTTTGTGCTTGTTTACAGATAAATTATGCAAAGTAAATTCAAACAGCTGTTTTGGTCATTATTCAAGTTTTATCTCAGATTAGCGTTTCCAGGATTTGATTTTTTTAAATCTTAAAAAAAATGATTATATTTTTTATGAGAATAGAAATATTAAGAATTTAAATAGGTGTATCTGATTTTTTTTCGATAATAAAATTTAAAATGTTGCTATATATACTATTTCTGACTAAATAATAGTAATGAAACCGAAAAAAAAAGGAATTCAAATTTTATAAATTTTTTCTGACTAGGATAAAAACAATACTATTTCATTTTAACTGTAATAAATACTGATATACATGTGGGAATCCAACCGAAATTATTTCTGTGGGAATAAACCGGAAATTTTCCAAAAGGTGATGCTTCGATGGGGGTTTTTATTGGCGTGGTTCTGGGGGTTTTTTAGGGTGTATTAGTTAATTTTGAAATAAAATAGACAACATAGTTTAAGAAAGAAACTGGTTGAAAACTAAATAATTTATTATGAATTATAGGGAGTATTTACATGGGGAATATTTCAAAAGAATAGGAAAGCTAGATCACATTACTTTAAGGAAGGCAATTGAGATTAAATAGAACTCATTATGGTGCTATTAAGACTTACTGCCTGGCGCGGACGAAGGGGGCGCTGATGCGCGAAATTGGACGTTTCCCTGACGGGTGTTAGTGGCCTCTGCCGAAAAAGGTTGATGTCGGCGTTTTAAAAGGGACGCTAGATGGCGTTGATGTGGAATACTGTTTTGATTAGAATTGCCGACCTCTGGAAAGGGATATGATCTAACCTTTTACAAATGGGATATCCTACAAAATCACCCTCCTCTGACAGAGCTGGTCTCTCAGCTCTTACAGTGTTGAGAGCTAAATTATTTACTAAAGAGAGAGCTAAATTGGATTCAGCTATAACCATAAATTTTTAAATATATGAATGTTTATGCAATAACCAAAATATATATATATATATATTGTTTTATAATAATAAAATATACAGATGAAAAGATGCATACTCGATATTTACAATTTTGGATCTAAAATAAAACATAAAAATACCAAAATATTCTATATTGCGACCTGCAATTAACTAAATACCAAATCACAAAAAAAAAATCCTTCGAATAGGTAAAGAATAATACGAAAATATAATAATTGTTACAAACGAATATATGATAATTATTGGAAACGCGAGTTTTACCACATAATAGCAATTTCTCGAAAAGGATATAATATAAGAAAGATTAAATATAATAATTACGATTCAAAATTTAATTTGTATAAAAATATTTCATTAAATCAGCTGAGGTGGTGGTGGAGTTCGGTCCTTCGTGATGACCAACCTTTTCCACTTCATATCTATCTCTAGAATTCACTTTAGTTGTTTTATAAGGACCTAAGAACTTTGGTCTTAGTTTTAGTCCAGTTCCCCAAATTGATTCCTTTGGATGGCTACTAGATCGCCTTCTTTGTACATTGGAGCTATCTTTCTTTTGTTGTATATCTTTCAGTTCTCAGATTGTATGGTTTCGATGTTCTTTTTGGCGTCATTCCTTAGAAATTCACGTTGTTCTTCCGCCATTTCTTCTAGCAGTTAGGTCTCTGATTCGAATGTCTTCCTTGTTACGCATTTTGGTTCCTATTAAAAGTTCGAATGCTGTCCATTTTGTCCTTCGACATATAGTGCTGTTTAGTATTCTTTGTAATCTGTCGACGTATTTGTACTATTTCGTTGAGTCGTCTAACGATAGCTTGGTAAGGACTCGAATCAAAGTTCGGTGTATTAGTTCAACTTGTCCATAGGAATCCAATAGGATTCAAAAACCCTTCTTTTTTGCCTGTTTTCTTATTAGCTAAGATACATGGGACACAATTAATTATTACTTTTTTAACAACGTTGATTAAGTTTGGAATAAGAAATTCTTGTTTTACAATTTCTTCTGTTTTCGCTACTGAGAAATGACCATTTTCGTAAATCAATTTAATTAGTTCTTCTTCCATTGCTTTAGGAGTTACAATTAATTCTCGACCATTTAAGTATTTGTAGAGTATACCGTTCCGTTCAAAAAATTCTTCTGATTCTTGCTTCTCTAGAAGCGACTTCAATGTTTGGATGCTATCATCTTTTTCTTGTGCTTTTTTCAGCTTTGAAGTTAATGTATCGTTACAGATTATATCATTACTGGATATCGACTTAGAGCATCAACATGTTTCATTCGACTTCCAGCTCTATCCTCTATTTCGTAATCAAATTCTTCTAATGGGAGTGCCCATCTGGCTGTACGAGTAATTAGATCTTTTTTATGCATGGTCTTCTGAAATGCTGAACAGTCAGTTACAATTTTAAAATGTTGTCCTAAAAGATAAACACGAAATTTCTTTAATGCGTTGATAATTGCGAGTACCTCTAGTTCGTAGCTATCATACTTTTCTTCTGCTGTATTTGTCTTTTTCGACATGCAGTAAATCGGATGTAACTTTCCATCTTCGACTTCTTATAATAAAATTGCGCCGTATCCTTGTTTACAAGCGTCGGTATGCAGTTCTGTTCTTCTATATTTGTAGATATGCAAGAGTGGGCCTTCGGACATAATATTCCTTAACTTCTCAAATGCTGCTTTTTGTAGAGTCCACAAAACAAAGGGATTTCCTTTTCTTGTTAAATCTTTAAGTGGTTTAGCTATCGTTGAATAGTCCTTGATATATTTGCGGAAATAACCGGTTGAGCCAAGAAAACTGGATTTGTTTTATTGTTGTTGGTTCGGGGAATTTTCGGACAGCTTGTGTCTTCGCAGAAGATGGTTTAATAGTTCCATTTTCCACAACGTGACCTAGAAATTCAATTGTCTTTTTTAAGAATTGGCATTTCTTGAATTTAATTTCTAAACCGTATTTTTTAGCGACTTCGAAAACAATTTTAAGTTTTTCTAGACCTTCCTTTTCGTCTTTCGCTGGAATTACAAGATCATCTAAATAACTGATTCCTTTCCATGTAAGATCTCTAAATATACTTGAAACACATAGCGTTGGAAAACTCCTGGACTTGTGCTCAGTCCAAAAGGAACTTTGTTGAATTCAAATTGCCCGTCTGGGACGATAAAGGACGTATACTTTCTGCAATCTTCGTCAACATCAACGTGGAAAAAGCCATTACGTAAATCTAATGTAGAATATACCTTTGCTTCTTGCAAAGTGTCCAAAACATCTTCGATGAGAGGTAAGGGAAATTTATCTTTCACTACTAGCTTCTGGTTCGACTTTCTGTAGTCAATACACATTCTCGACGATCCATCTTTCTTTTTTACCATTACGATCGGACTTGCATATTCTGATGAACTCGGACGTATAATCCCTTCTTTGAGCCATTCCTCTATTTGTTCATTTACCTCTTGTCTTTCGGTGAACGCTAGTCGACGAGGTGGTTGATAGACTGGTTCTTCGTCTTTTAGAATAATTCTCATTGTGACGTCGGTAGATGCTATTTTTTCTGGATTGTAATCTTGTATTAACTTCTCGAGTTCCTTCTTAATTCGGCAATTTTCAACATGACGCATGTCTAGTTCTTCTTGAGGATTTTCAGCAGATATTTGCATAAGTGCTTGAGCAGATAAGTGCTTGATTTTCGTATTTGTTGAATTTAACTCCTTCTTTCGTGAAACTTATCGATGCTTGTTCCAAAAGGTCTGACCCAATAACTGCTTCAAATTTTAATTTATCGGCAGGTACAACATGTCAAGTCAATGAGTAGTTTTCATTGTCAATTTCAAATTGATGTTCAAAGGAACCGATATTTGTCACCTGTGCTTCGCCAATACCTGTGAGAAGTATTTTGTTCTTCGATAATTTTGTTGGGTTCATTATTCTCCTGCTTGTGTTCTCTCGCAGCAAACTTACGGTACTACCACTTCTATAAGCGCCGTGACTTTCTTCTTTCCGAAAAATATTTTCTTAGTACGTAAACCTTCCTTAACGATGAGTGTGAAAGTTTCCTCTGGACGTTCTTTGAATTTACGTGACTTTGAATAGTTCGTCTGAGCATGCTTGGAAGCATTGTAGTTTGGGTGTTTTTCGTAATTTTTGTTGTAATACCCTTTCTGTGCATTGTCTTGACATCTTTGAACATTTTAGTACCTGGTGACAGGAGCTTCATAATGTTTGTTGAAATTTGTTGACGCTGGAAACTTCTTATCTGTTCTGTTATAGTATTCGAATTTTCTCGGTGCTTCATATCTACGATTTTTTTCAACGGGTTTGAATTCTTGTTTCTTCGCAAATGGATTGCTCTTTTGCTTCAGTGTCTTTTTAACGTCTTCGAATTCTTCGAGTTTTTCTGCTAACTAAACAGGAGAGTTCATATTTGGCCATTCATCTAAGTAATATTCTTTAAATTCGAAAGGTGTTTTCCGTTTAAGTCAATCCGTTATGACTAGATCAGATAATTTTTCGAAAGTATCTATCTTTTTAAAACCCTCTATCCAGCCCCGTTGAAGTAAGTATTTAATTTATGGTAGAAATCAATCCATGTTCTTTCAGGAGCCTTTTTGATGAAAACAAATAGCTGTCGAAATTTTTCTGGAGTTAGCTTAAAACGTTTCAGTAGTAAGTCTTTTAAAATGTTCGTAAAAGTGAGCTTTGTCATCAGGCTCTCTCGCTATGATGTGAGATATTTCAGCCGGTAATAAGCCTAACAGATGAGAAACCCAAAGTTCTTGATTTATATCCAGTATCTGCGCTTGACATTCGAATAATTTAAGATAAAGACTGATGTCTTCTTTCAAATCAAAACGATGTATAAATTTTGACACTTCTTTGACGTGAAATTTAGTATTACTGCCTTCGGATGTGTATCAGAACCTAATTTAGATTGCGCTTGGATCCTCAACTTTTCCAATTCAAATTCGTCTTTACGTTTTTGTTCATCAATTTTTCGATGTGTATTCTTTCTTCTCGTTCTTCTATGGGTAATTGTGCTTCCTTGGCTTTACGAACCTCTACTATCGTTGTGTGTAGGTTTTTGGTTAGATCTTCGTCATATTCTTTACTACTAGTAATTAGGTCTTTGAGAGTAGCGATGGTCATAGATTTATCGAATTTATTAAATTTAGTTCTGTGGCTAAGACGAATAAATCTTTGCGTCGACCTTTGCCGAGACAGGCCATTTTAAAATTTAAATTTAATTTTATTTAGTAACTAAAAGAATTAACTAAACTGTCACGCGTTCCAACAATAACAATGGTATCACTATAGTATAGCAAATCTCGCTTTCAATTAATAAAATTCTTAAGATAAAATTATAATGCACCAAAATACATTAAAATGCAATGAAATACTCAAAACTTATACACTTAAAAATATTTTAGACCAATAATGTTTAAAAACAACTGTGCGAGCTAAAACGCGTAATACTTAAATTAAAATGCTTCAATTATTAATTTCAACCAAAAAAAAACTTCTATAAAAACATTTAATATATCAGTTGTCTCCTATTGTTATAATAAATGCAAAAAGAATTTGAAAGTAAAAATAAATTAAACAACGTAAATCTTGTTTTAAAAAACTGAGATTAAATTTATTATAAAATGAAAAAGAATTTAATCATTCAAAGTTCTTAATTTGAAAACGAAACAATTAGAAGTTAGTCACTTAAAGAAAAATCTCGTATATTTTTTTAATTGCACCAATAAAAATAAAATCATTCAGGATCTATCTCATCATCAAATTCTAATAATAAGCCCCGTTTCAATAGAAAGCATAATAATTCTGTCAAAATGAACTCAAATATTCATATTTGAATGATAAAATACACCATTAATTAGATCATTTGGATGTTTCATCAATAAATTATAAAAATGAACAATGTTTGAATGAAAAGCAAAAATGATTCAGTGAAATTTCTTCTCAAAATACAGGAAATGATTAATTTATTACACAACAGCCGGGGAAAAATGTAAAAAGAGATCAGTAATCGAAAATTGCGAAATATTTATCCTGAGAATGACGGATTCATGAATTCCTAATGAGCTAAGAGGCACTAGTCAAGGTCAGTGACGCAACAAAACGGAAATGCTTAGTTTTGCATATTGTACAACATATCAAATACAATAAATCAATTCGTTTTTAAATGAAATACAAAAAGTTAAAATAACTTGAATATTCATCGATTTCCTTAATATTTTAAAAGATATACTTGCAAAGAATTTAATACGGGCGATTAAATATGCACAATATAAAAATAGTATTTTAAAGATAACATTATGCTTTAAAATATGAATTATATACTTTAAAAACTCAAACACAATTTTGTTATTAACAGCATGACGATGGCTCTGAAATTCTTCTTTTAGAGATTTCCTTTCTTTTAATGAAGAACATAATAAAAAAAACAATACCTTATACAGTTGTTGAAAACGTAATTTTCTTGGATGAAGCTTGAAATGGACTGGATCAATTTTTTTAACTAATACTTGCAGGACAAAATAACTCCAAAAAAAGGGAACTAAGTAAAATGTTAGTATGTTATGAGAGGTGCCGTTTGTTTATATACATTTAGTCAGGTTTTAAATTTTGGGCCCGTTGACCCAAATTTGTTTTCAAACAAAAAGGTTGGGAGTTTGAACAGATAACTTTGATTCTGACCAAAACATAAAGAAGTTTTTAAATCAATCCCGGGGGCCCCCCAATTATTTCTGGGGGAATCCAACCGAAATTTTCCAAAAGGTCGATTTTCAGATGGGGGTTTTTATTGGCGGATGTTCGGGGTTTTAGGTTATTATTTAAATTTTTTGAAATAAAATAAACAAATATTTTAAAAAAAAAACTGGTTGAAAACTAAAAATTTATTATGAATTATAGGAGTATTTACATGGGGAATATTTAAAAAAGAATAGGAAAGTTAGATCACATTATTTTAAGGAAGGCAATTGGATTAAATAGAACTCATTATGGGCTAAAAACTTACCGCCTGGCGCGGACAAAGGGCCCCGGATGCCCCCGAAATCCCACTTTTTCCCCCTGAGGGGTGTTAGGGGGCCTCTGCCGGGTTGATGTTTTTTTTAAAAAGGGGACGCTAGATGGCGTTGATGTAATAATTGTTTATTAGAATTGTCGACCCGGGAAAGAGATATGATCTAACCTTTTCAAATGGGATATCCTCACAGCAAAGAAAAAGGGGGGGATTATAGGGATTTTAAGTTTATAATTTTAGTTTTTTTAAAAATATCCAAGAAAATCTCTCAGAAAAAAATTTTTGTTTTAATTGATTTCTATTCCAATGGGAAAATTGAGGTTTTTAAAAGCCATCATTACGTAAAAGGAGATTTGAGCCCGAATTTAGCAACAATATTTTTGAAGGCCCCCTTGGGCATAAGACGGTGGAGCAAAAGATCTTGTTGTGAGAAAAAAATTTCCAAATTCAGGGAAACGAAAGAGGAGCATGTGAAAAAAAAAAGATTAAAAGATTGTTATCTGCCAGGGGAGAAACAGGCAGTATGGTCTTAGTAAAACAACGACGGAATCCCAGGGACTTTGAATAAACTCTCCCCCCCATCCAAAAGGGAGACAGAAAAAGAAAAGGGATTGGTTTCGAGGAGGAGACAAAATTTTCCCCTTCTTGTCTAGAGAGAACCCGTGATATTTAGGAATTACTTTCTTCTTAAAATAATTAGCCAGAATATTGAACTAATTAAAGCTTAATAGAAAATCGAAAGATTCATTTTGAATAAGAAAAAAAATGAAAACAGAAAAATGCGAGATTAAAATTTTCTATTTTTCCATTAAACTATTAACTCTTCCTTTTAACCCTTTTTTAAACATATGCCCGAACGTAATAATGTATTTCCCATTTTTTTGTTTTTCTCAATACCAATAGATATTTTCCCACGCGGGGGCCCCCTTTTTTCCCCAAATTATTATTTTCTTTAAAAAAAGGGCCAAAATAAATTCATATTTTTTTTCAGATGAAAATTTAAAAAAAGTTTGTAACGAAATGTAATTGTACATTTTTAGTTTTTTGCAAAAATTTAAGGGAAGGAATGCAAGCGACACATTTACGAGACTAAAATAACAATATAAATTTATTTTTTCTTTAGTGAAAATTTATTTCTGGTGAAAAGAGTTTTAAAATTTGTAAAATTTTCTGAATATTTTTATAAATTTAAGAAATAAAAACAGCCAAATTTTTTAAAATTTTTTTTTATTTCTATCTAAACATAAGAATTAATTGTAATGAATACAATCTCTTGTATTTGAAGTTGTAGTGAATCCCAAAAATTGATTTAATGCACAAAAAATTGTTTTTTCATATATATAAACCAAAAAAAAAAATTGATTCTGGGGTTTTAAACTCTATAAAAGAAAAATATTGAATGGATTTTAGGGAATTTATAATTTAAAAAATTCTTTTTCTATCTGGAATAAAAAAAATTTTTTGAAATCAAAAAAAAGATGTCCTCTTAATTAATTAATATATTTTTTTTTGTTTTTTTTTATTGAAAGTATATTAAAATTTAAGAACATTTGTTTTCATTTTCGCTGCTAATTAGTGTTTTAACAAAGTTTTTCAGCTTTTTTTTCAGCAAGGTCTGATTGTGAATTTTCCTCATTGTGAAGTACAATTATTTCTGCAAAAAATTTTTTTTAATAAAGTAAATTTAAGTATTAATTTATGGATAAATGCGTGAAATTATTAAAAAAATTGAATGAAACTTTTATAACTCTCACAAAAGCAATACACTTAAAAAATGAATTAATCTCAAATTATACAAATTCATTAAGTAAAAAATTAAATAAACAATTTGAAATATATTTAAATAATTAAAAATTACAATATTTCAATTTCAATAATAAAATTCTGTGGTAATTTTGAAAAAAAAAGCTATGTAAAAAATTTTTTTAGAAATATTTTCAAAACTTCAATTATAAAGATAACCGCATTTTTAAGAATGTAACATTAGAAATGCGTTTGTATTAGCGTAAATAAAATTTTGAAAAACCGGAATGCAAAGGTTATATCAGCTGAATTTGACTTTATCTCCCTATTAGAATGTGGTGTGGTGTGGCTTTAGGAGAATGATATACCATCTTCCTCTTCTTAAAACAATATGCTGATATAACAATTCCAATAATTAACATTGATTAACACCAGTAGCACACAGCAGGAATTTTGAGGTGGGGGGTCCGGGATCGAAAGTTCACCATTCTTGTATCATGCTCCTTTTGATTTTATCGATTTTCGGAACAAAAACCCAGTGTAAAAACCTAATTATTGAATAAATAATTAGCATTAATTAGCAAAATTAATCATTAATAACAAAAAACTAATTAAAATTTTACGTACTCAAATACTCTATAGCATTATAATCAATCGGAAAAATCAAGGGTGGTGAGGGGGTCCGACCCCAGGACCCCCTCCTTTGTGTGCGCCACTGATTAACACATTATAAACATGAAACGTCTAAAAAAGTGTAAATAAAATTATTCAAGAAAACAGTAAATTATATGAACAAATGAATTCTCGTAAAATCTGATTTATATTTAAAATTAAAAAAATTTAGAAAGAATCAAAAGTTTTAATGATAAAAATATTCTTTCACACAAAAAAAATATCTTCCAAATAGTCAAAGACTGCTTGTAAAAATTGGCAGTGCATGCATAATTCGATTCAAGAGAATTATTGAAGAAATAACAACAAAGAAGTTTAAAATTTTTATAAACCTTTCATCTAAAAAGCCTCAAAATTAAAAAAATGCGAAGAAAAATTTATAAAAAAATTTTCATTGAAATAAATTTTTCAATCAACACAAGGCTTTAATTTTTTAGCATTTTATTTGCATATATGTATAAATTAAATATTAATTTTTACCCCTTAACATCATTATACAGAGTAGTTAAAAATAGTTTGGAGGTAAAGGTATTAAATATAATAATATGTAAAAATGTATATCATGTATGAAAAAGTTTTATAGTAATAATAATATATATGTAAATATGTATCATATGTAGAAAATAGTTTTATAGAAAAAAATTCAAAATAATGTTCCTTCAATTATTATTGTATGTTTAAATAAAAACAAGATTTCCTAACTTTAAAAAATATATTAAATTCGTTTCTAAAAAGAAAATTGAAGTTTATTTTTTAAAAAAGGAATCATATATGCAAAGGAACTGTTTTTGAGCGTTTATTATCCAAACAATTTCTGATATTTTAATTTTATCATCTACACTCAAAATATTATTCTAAGAATGGTTCCAATTTTCTATAATCGGAAAAACAAGCCCAAAACTTAAATTAAAAACATCCATTTTGTATGTATTCTCTTTAAAAGGTGTAATTGTATTTCGGACTTTTTTATGTCGTGGAAGACCGCTCAATTTCTATCTCGTTTACTTTATCTTTGTGACGTAGCCAGACGTAAGAAGGTCTAATAGACGGACAAACTACATATTATTATTCTAACAACAGATCAAAAGTTTTAATCAGAAATAAGTTTCAAAACTGACATTGGGTAAATTCATTTTTTTATGTATTCTCTGTAAAACGGTGTAATTGTATTTCGGACTTTTTTATGTTGCGGAAGAAACCGAGAACAACTTAACTCATTAACTCTAGCTCTGTGACGTAGACAAACGTGTAAGTGAAGATCAAATAGACGGACAGCTACATTTGAATGATACTCGCCTTGTTTGGTGATCTTGGCGTATTTTGAACTGGTTAAAACCTCGAATACTGAAGAGTTCCCTCATGTATATATTTTTGCTCCTTGAGACGTACTAGATTATTTTCTAATAAATCAATTTTTCTTAAAATTATTCTTTAACAATTCAAATTTTGTTTTGTAGGTTTGGCAACAATTGATAGCATTATCGCGGATGCTTCGATTTTGCTTATATGTTTTATCATCGTGTTTTATATATATATAATTTTAAGCTAAATATATTTCTTTATTAAGAAAAGATGAAGATTGTATTTGACCTACTTATACTACATATTAATTTTCTACTTATTTCTTTCAAGCAAATAGTTTCAGTTTGATGATACTCAAGACTGGCCGCGTGATTCCACAAAACGCGAGTAGCATACCGATTTTGAAATTTTCCGCTTATTTTATCCAAAGGAATTTGGATGCAAGGCCCACTCAGAGCTGTTTTGCAATTTCATATGTTTTTGTTTTAACCTTTTATGCAGTCAATCGGTTTCAGTACATAAAATTGCTTTGCAAAAATCGAACGTAGGTCATCATAATACCAATCTCACGCAAAAGCAGTAAGAGGTGTAATTCACGTCAAATTTGAATAAGCATCAGCGAACAAGCTAAACAAATGGCTCAAATACGTGTTGAGGAAGCTTGAAGTTGGTCGTAGGATTGTAATTATTTTTCAAATTATGCTTTTCATTGTTGAAGTTATTTCAGTTCTTTTATGTCAATTAACTTAAGTATTGTATTTCGTTTTTCAATTTATTTTTAAGCTCGGATATATTTTTGGATAAATGTATATATTAAGTACTAATTTTAATTCCGTATGCTATGTTTGGCGTGATTTCAAAATCTCTCCACAAAGGAGTACTGTACTGATTGAAATCTTTTACATATTTTACAGTGATCCTAAACTAAATTAAAATATAATTTATATTTTTTCGTACTTATGTTGTTTTTAGTCGACCATTTACCTAAAATCAAAAAGACATCACCAAATGCTGCAACATGCATTCACTAAGAGAAAACCGTTCTATGCCTGTTTCTACACAATAATATTTTTTTGCTCTTGACTGAATTTTTCCTCTGAGTAGTTGTTGAAATTTCTAAAAGTTGATGCAATAACATTAGACTCGCAAAGGATGTATTTTGTTTGATTTCAACATTTTATTTGATATTACTCTGAAATAAAAATGGGAAAATTAAGATTTTTTTATGTATATTTTGTGTTTGCTGTGATATTTATATATTATCGAAACCGTATTGGCAAAATTATAAGAAAGGAAGCAAATGGTTGGCAATTCACCGTGTACGATTACATACGTAAATCAGGGGCTGGACATAGTTGCACAGTACCTTGTTTGGAACAGTTTTTTGTTGATCTTATCAAAATGTTGAACTTTAATTTTGTATAGCTTTTTAACATTTAAGTTTGTTATAGCTAGCTGAACTCAGCCATGCATTCCTGTGGCTCAGTCTGGTTAAAAAGAAAAAAAGAAAAACACACATTTCTAATACCTGCCCGCTTAGTTTATACGATTTTTTTATAAAAATATGTGTAAATATGTATAAACAAAACATTTCTAAACAAATTTCATTTGTAATTTGTTAACAGAATACTCCAAGTTATTATGGTCCCACTAACATGATACTCATATCTGAAAAAGGGTCCCCAAAGGAATTTGGATACAAAGGCCACTCGGAGGTGTTTTGCAATTTCATATGTTTTTGTTTTAAACAAGTGCAGTCAATCGGCTTCAGTACATAAAATTGCTTTGCAGAAAATCAAACTTAGGTCATCATACTGACCATGAAAAACCAGTGTGAGAGGTAATTCCACGTCAAATTGGAATAGGTGTGAGCAAACAAGCAAAACAGACAGATGACTGAAATATGTGTCGAGGAAGCAGGTGGTCTTAAGATTGTAATCATTTTCTCAAATTATACTTTCAATAATAAAGATAGTTCAGTTCCTTTTATGTCAATTAACGTTAGTATTGTATTTCGTTTTTGAATTTATTTTTAACCTCGGGATATATTTTTTGGATAAATTTTATATATAAATTTAAATTTTGCATGCTACAGATCTGTTTGGTGTGATTTCAAAATCTCTCCACAAACAAGAGTAGCATACCAATTGAAATCCTTCACATATTTTATCTTTCTTCAGTGATCCTAAATTAAATTAGTATATATTTTTTTATTTTTTGTACTTATGTTGTATTTTTTTTAGTTGACCATTTACCTAAAATCAAAAGACATCACCAAATGCTGCAATATGCATTCAATAAGGTAAAACCATTCTATGTGCCTGATTGTACACAATAATATTTTTGCTCTTGACTGAATTTTTCCACTAAGTAGTTGTTGAAATTTCTTAAAGTTGGGGCAATAACATTAGACTAGCAATTATTATTAAATTAGATCTATTTTGTGTGATTTCAAAATATTATTTGGTGTTACTGCAAAATACAACAGGGAAAGTTAAGATTTTCTGATGTATATTTTGTGTTCATTTTGGTATTTACGTATTATCCAAACCGTATTGGCAACATTATATGAAAGGAAGCACATGGTTGCCAATCCAATCGTAAAATGGCACATACAAAATCAAATGTGGGGTTTTCTCATATAAATGTAATAGTACCTTTGTTTGAACTGTTTTGTTGCTGATTTTATCAAAATGTTGAACTTTAATTTATTTATAGCTTTTAACACTTAAATTTGTTATAGCTATTGCACCAGCCTTGCATTCCTGTAGCTCAGTCTGGTTAAAAAGAAAGAAAAGAAAAAACACATTTCTAATTACCCGCCTGCCCTTGAGGTATGATTTTTTATTTAAAAATGTGTAAATATGGCAAACAAAACTTTTTCTAAACAGATTTCATTTGTAATTTTAACAGGATATCCCAAGTTATTATGGTTTTGTCCATATTATGAATCTCAAATTATTAACATTGTCTCCATAGGAGAGGTGCTAAGTTTAAAATAAACTTTAAATGGCTCTTTTGAGGATAAAGGAGGATTTTACAGTGCTTATGCGGGTAGACATTTTGTGTTGTTTCGTTCTTTTGTGCAGATACAAAATTGTCTCTCTGCTTACTCTAGAATAGCAATTGCCAACCTTCATCACTTCATGAACCACGTAACGTATAACTTCATAATTTTTTGTGAACAACTAATAGGTTTGACCACTATATGGCAGACCACTTCATGCTATATTTATTGCCTTATCTATGTTTCCATACCTCTGAAAAATAAATCCAAACTTTATGAAAGCAATAACAAACTACAATGATCAACAGACTGAAGTGTTTTTGGCTACCAATTTACTATGACATAATAGGTGACTTTCAAATTTCGATGGGAAATCTGAAGTTCGTTAAAAGTGGCAACTAAAAGTTTTAGTAAAAGTAAAATCCATGTTCCATAACAATGTTGTTTTTGCTCATCTTTTTTTTTAACTAAACTTTATAAAGTATAAATACGTCCTTACTTTTCTGTGCATTCATTCAAAATTTCTCACAGATCACCACCTATAGAAATTTTTGACTGCTGCTCTGAAAACACACAACAGTACTTATGTATTAGCATCACCTTTAACAAAATTGGTGCCATGCCTACGTAATCTTAATATCTAAACAACAAAGATTTCCAAACTTTTTATTGGAAAAAAATCAGATTTGGATGGAAAATGATGTGATTTGCATGGCGGCAATTCGGCTGGGGTGATGCTAATATTTAAGTACCCAAAAAATAAATACCGTAAAATCCAGCACATAGCATGCACTTTTAACACAAAAATCTACGCCATGTATAAAAATGATAGCTTTAAAAATAAAATTAAAAAAAAGAGATGAGCATTAAAGAAATTAGACTACGACATTAATCGAAATACTGCTTATTTAAAAGAAACGGCATTCCTTATGAACTTAAAGGGTTGTACTACTAGAAGTATATTCTTTTTTTTTTTCAAAAACTTGGAATAATACTTCGGATAAAGGACTTCAAAATATAAAGCAATTATAGAGCACTGTGCGCATATATTCCAGTTTTCTAAGTGAAAATGGGGTTCGCATTATACGACGAATATACCTAATATATACCGACGAATATATCAGGATTATTATTTTGTTTATACAAACATAAGAATTCATTTAATTAACAAAAAAAAACCCCAATTTTTTATAGTTATAAAAATAAAATTATAATTCTAAATCAGATTTTTACGATAGTTCAATTAAATTTTTAATTTATCAATTTTTCTCTTAATGAGCAATTATAAATTCCTAACGTTTTTAGGTACCTAGAAATCCTGACTGAATAAAATGGTCAAAACCTAATGCAGATAATATAAGAATTATCAGATATTGAAGATTCTCACATTCCACTGATGCAAATTCTACAGTAACGGATGTAAGGGATACTATTGAAAAGGGGATTTTTGTTTAACAAAAATACAAAGCAAAAAACTAAACACTTTTACATGACAGAAATAATAGATGTTAAAAAAGAACACAAAAGTGTTAAATTTCTGAAGAATATTGCACGTTCAAATAAGTTTCTTTATGATAAAGAAGAAACTTATAAAATTGGCAACAGAAATATTGTGTTCAAATTGCCCAAACCACAATCTGTTGATGTTTCAGAACGACAATGTATTAAATTAAATGTTGGATGAAAATATGTGTAATTCATTAATAATTTGGCACATTACAATTTAAATGGTTACATGATAAATCAATGTATTAGCTGATATTCTTTCTTTTATTAAATTCATGTGTGTATGTTTGTTTTCTATTGATTACAGAGTGAAACCTATTTGTGAATTTTTTTAAAAACCTTTTATTTCACAGAATTTAATATTTTAAGTACTTATATTTACAATTGGATGGTAGTTAGTATAATGATGAGTGAATATTAGTTTCAAATTTTTAAACAGGCCAGGGGCTCTGTTTTTGTGCATTGAAAAAATATGGCCCTAGGTACACAGGTTTCCCCTACTTATATATTATATCGCAACCTACTGGCAACATTATATGAAACGAAGCACCTGGTTGCCAATTCAGCGTGTACAACACATAGGAAATTGGAGGGTACTTATGAAATATCGCATCAATTGCCAACTCTATTACTAACTCGCCAAGTTGGCAACCAGGTGCTTCATTTCATATGTTGCCAATAAGACGTAAGTACCAATTGGAGTTGTCAATTTAGCGAATTATTTATAGAGTTGGCGATTGTTTTGATAACACGCAAGTACTGAAATCTGTTCAGTCTGACGTACATGAAACACCATAAATTTAATAAATTATAGTTTTAAAAAACTAAAAAAAATACGTTTATAGTTAATTGTACTAAAAAGTAAAAAATAAATCTTAATATAAGAATGAAATGATTAACGAGAAAATTAATGTCATTGTGGTAAAAGCTTGGGGGTCCTTTGTACTACATTTTTACACTAACTCTGTATTACAGAATAGAACTACTATGAAATTATAACAATTGATATCAAGCACCCTACGCTTTTAAATGCAGTTATTATATTTTTCCATTTTCCCCACATTCCAATTTCCATAGTTTTTCTGCTTTTCCTGGCATTTCTAAATACCTTGTGTTCTGTTTTTTTAAATCCTGGCACTCATATTTTTCTAATTGGTTTTCTACAAAAAAGTACTTACATTTTTGCTTCATAATGTAATTTCTCTTTTGTCAGGAATAAGACATTCTTTTAAACTATTTTCATATTGAGTTCTTATTGCGAAACCATCATCGTAGATTGAAAACTATTGGATACTAAAATCTTATTTGCAGCAATTTCAAAACCATGCCTAAAAGATATTTGGTGTGTATTGTACTGATATAAATATATTGTTCCAATGTGTGGTATTTTTGAACAGTAGTTTTTATATACATGTGAACTTCAAAAAAATACATGCCTCTCTCTCTCTTCTGACAAGTGTAATATTTAGAAAATCATACTTTTTAAACCTTTTATTGTGTTTCTAGATTATGAATGCTTTATTCTTAATTTGCATTAATTTAATATTTCTACTTGTAAGCAAATAATTCAACATATATTACATTAAAACAATGGAGTTGACTATAGTATCGATTATATAGTGTTTATAAAAAAATCAATAAAAAATAACTTATAGATAAAGAGGTATGTTGTTTCAAAAATCTCACTTGTATTCTTGTTTATTTTTTAATGAATGATATGAATGTGTCCAATTTCCAGAATAAATATTTCAAAAATATGATTTTGGTTTGTTTTATTTTTCTTGTTTACAGTGAATCATTGAGAAAATAAGGCATTGAAAATAAAATGCTGTATATTGGATTATGGTTCTACTGTTTTAGTTGTTTTTACATTCTTCTAAAGACTGAAATTTTTAAGTATTTTAACTTTTGATTAAAAAAACATTAACTTAAAAAGTATAAAATTTGTTTTCTTTGGTGATAGGAGAGTATAAAATCAGTTGATATGAATAAAAAACTAGCTTAATTTGTAATATATATTGTAATGCATTTTTCATATTTTTCCATCGGGATGAAAGGGTTTTTTTATTTAAACAAAACAATTCATAAAAAGTACTTACACACCTAGGCCTAATGAGTGTTATTTTAGTCAAAGGCTTTTTCTTCGTTACATAATATGTAAAAAACTATTTCTTTCTTACTTTGTTTTGTGTGAAATTTTTACTATATAAAATCTGTTATTCATCCTAATGTTTCCAAGATATTTCTAATAACTTATTATTGAAAGACTGAATTTAAATAAAAGTTAATTTTCTGCTTGTATAGGATTTTAAAAAGAAACAATATAATTCTTTTACAAACATAAATATAACTTTTAATAAACCAAATTGCTTCTGGAACTAATTCAAATGCTTACAAATTTGTTTAACTATTTCATCGAATCTACTTTTGTTATTTTCAAAGATTTAAATTTGAGGTATAAGTTCGAAGACATAAAGTTTTTGATCAAATAATAGTTGTATTTTTTTTTTCTTAAAGTAAAATTTTTGTTGGTGTTGGCGACATTATATAAAACGAGGTGCATGGTTACTAATTCAGCGCGTACCAGACATGGCGAATTATCTTGAACGTTGGTAATTTTGCGATGATACGCAAGTACCTTTTTGTAACACAATAAATGCAAAAAGAATTTAGATTTTCGAAGTTAAGTGGTAAAAACTTCATAAAATGTAAATTAAACAATATATAAGATGGAAAAAAATTAAATTTACAACTTACATATCACATATTTAGATCCCTTTAAATTTGATTTGATGTATGTTTTTCAATTTCTACTATTAGCTCGCACTGTCTATATATTTATTTATTTATATATTTGTACATTTATTTATCTTGGTGGAATTTTCAATCGTTAATAAAATGCATTTTAAAGCGCTGAATTGAGCTGAAATTTTATATACAGGATCATTTTGGATGACAATACAATAATTTAATTATAATTAATAAAAATTAATTGATTAAAAATAATTATTTAAAGAATTACAAATACAGCCACGTTGGCGACTTAGCGACCCTTTTAGCGACTTGTGTCAAAACTTGAAAAGGTATTTTTCTCACGTGTTAAAGCATTCAGTTGGATTGAAATTAAAAGGACAATACGATACTTCAATGATAATTAAAAAAAACTAATTACCACTTAATGTTGTGATTCTGTCCTATGTATATACATATTTATATTAATTGTAACTATTTAATAAAAAGTAGATAAAATAAAATTTTTCGTTTTTGATCTAAGTAGAAATCGACTTAAAAACTATTTTTTTATATTACTTGTTATGTTAAAAATTCGTATTGGATTCAACAGTATCGAAAATAAATAACATACAAACTCATATTTGATCCATAAATACTCATAAATGAGTGCATTACACATTCATTTAGCTGTTATATTCTCAAATTTGATCCAGTAACAGGTTCAAAAATGAGTATGTGATGTTTAATTTGAGTATGTAAATCGTTGCCAAAGATGAGAATGGGCTATTCTCAAATTTGAGTATGTTTGCATCGGAGCTATTTTGAGTATGTGACGTACTCAAAAAAGTGAGTATTTTGTACTCAGTTCTGAATACCGGTTTTTCGCAGAGCATACATACATTTTTAAGCCGTAAGCGAACATTCGACGATAATAAAGGATCAACAAGTACACAGACGAGCATGGTTCCGAAAATTAAATCAAGGAAACATTCTCGAAAATACTTAAATTTTAGATTTACCACTACTGAAGTAAATGATGAAAAAAAAACCCCAGCTCGTTATGTGTTAAAAATTATAAATCTGAAGAATAACATATGAAAGTTGTTTTTAAAACCATGTAAAATCATTTAGCCATGTTGGCAAAGAATTTTAAAAAGTATTTTCTTGATAAGAACAACTTGGTAGCAAGTTACGAGTGAATTAGGGATCTATTTCAAAATACTCCAGAAGGGCTCTCAACTTCCGAAGAAGACATTTTCATAGATTTCACATCCAGTGAAAAATTCAAAGGCAGTTTTGTAATAAATCGCTCTTGGAATTTTGATAGAGTTGGATGATGAATTTTCTGCACTGAGAACAAAAAGCTTCATATACTATTACCATTTTCAACATCCTACCTTTGTTAAACCGGATTTTCTACGGTGGCTGCTTTGAAGACAAAATATAGATTTCAGCTAAATATAGAAAAATAACTCAGAGTGTCAATTTCTGATATTAAACCTTCCTTTAAAAACCTTTGCTCTACAAGACAAGCCCATGGAAGTCACTAAAAATTATTAAACTTGTTCTTAATTTAGTATTAAGAAATTATTTATAAAATACCTTCTTCAGTACTGATACATTAAACGTATACTGGCTGCAGTACCGGCTCTTCGCACGAGTTCATTTTTTAAAAAAATAAAACATTATCCTTGATATAATAGCTGAACTGTAAGGAGAGTAAAACTGCGTACACGACATTGTATACAAAAATGTAAAATGATTTTTTTTAGATAAATGCTATAATTGTAAATAACTGTGTTTAAAAGAACTGTAATTTTAAACCTCACAGAATTAGCATTTAGAATTAATTGTGTTAAATGATGAAAAAGAATATAAAATTCCGATGAAGAATAATTGATTGTGTTACATTTAATATTTAAAGCGAGAAGACTTCAAAATGTTTTAACCTGGGAGCAGGCGCGCACTCGATACTAACGCTAATGGTAGTGTGAGGGGACTCAGTCACCCCAATCATTTGCTTATAATTATTTTAACTGTACTCGATAAAAATTGGAATTCCAGTGAATAATTTAATTAAGAGAAAGTATACTTACCGGCTTTCAAGGACTTTTCAATTTTTCTTTTATAATTTGAGAAAAAATCCAATAAAACTGAACTAAAATGATTCAAAAGTGCAAGACCTTAATAAAGGACGCAAATCAGAGACACTTTTCACTAATATTACAGGAATGTTATTTGCTGGCAAAGTCTGTCATATTTTTTCGTATTGTAGTTTTAATGAGCTTTCAGATCGAGTGAGTGAATATTAACGTCGCACTGATCAGCTACACAAGGGCTTTTGGAGACGGACCTCGTAATTTTAAACCATGGTCAAGTGACGAGGACGACACTTGAGCTGGCCCCTTTTAACTACCACACCACTCCAACAAGAGGAAGTTTGAGCCTCGACAGATTTATCGCGCCCTCTCTTCCCTACACTGCGGGTCTTGTGGTACTAGGGGCGAACTCGTGACACCTTTGGTGGAAACAACAAATAGCAAGTTGAACTTTTTCTTTCTTTTGTCTTTTTTTCAGGGGGGAGCTGGGAAAATTGTGGGTACACTTATGGCTTCATATTTTAGTTGATGGAGTTCTTTAGGAAGCATTTGAAAATTTTCCTTTCATGTTCATCGCGTTTCTCAATCACGAATAATATGCATTCTTTCAGCAGGTTCTTCCTTTGCTTGATCAGTTTCAACTTCCTTCAATAGAGATCACAGATGCCCCGCGCCACCACTGCCGGGTTAAAAGTGTATTCAGAATAAAAATACGGATGTTCTAAAAAGAATTATGACGTTTTTCACTATGCTTTATATGTTTGAGAATACTCATAAAAATAAATCTTGGCCAAATAATCCTTGAAATCAATCAATCCTTTTCCAAATATCATAAAACTCTTTATTATTTAAAATTTCCTAAGCGAAAAAAAACACATATAAAAGATGGGACGGAACTAATGTAGAACTAATCATACCAGTAAGTTAGAAAGTTAATCAAATGATCAGCAAATGTATTATGCCGCCTGGCTGAAAAGTGAATCATGTCTTCCTTTTCTTTCTACAACCAATGTACAGTATTTCAATAATAATTACAGTGATGAATTTTTTATCTTAGAATTTTTCTCAGGGTCTGGGTTTCGTTTTTCTTTTAACAAGTAATATTTTAGATTTAAAAAGAAAGCGTAGTAAAGGAAAAAAAATCTCTCATCGAGGAATTACAGCAAATTAAACAAAATGTTTTTTTTTCCTTTTATTTGGTTTTGTGATCAAAGATAGCCATTTGATGACAGAAAAACGCCAGATGATAAACATAAACTATATCAGTGTTGTAGTGTTTTTTTTTTATTATGGAAGAAAGTATTTTGTTTTACTTCTTTCCGGTTATTTTTTTAAAATCTTTAAATTTTCGATATGCTCGCGCCCCCCAGGAGGGCGCGCCCCACACTTTGAGAAACGCTGATATAGGGCCCATGCAGGACTAGCTACGCCAGTGCTGAAAAGGTAATTAATCTGGGAATTGAAATAATTTGATCACCATCAACATTTAAGCTATGCAGTATACTAATGATATGATTTTTATCTTCTTCCAAAACATTAAGATTCATTGTCTCGGGGCTATCGTAATAAAGCGGAGGAAAATCACTATTAGAGATTTGAGTAATAAAAAACTTTTTTGCCAATCTTCTAATTTTATCTGACAAAATTTCTTGACCAGCCAACTTTAGCAGCACAATATTTGGGGTCCATTGAGGGAGACCTGATGCTATTCGGAGGGCTTTAGTTTGGATAACATTAAAAAGTTTTAATTGATTTTCAGACTATTTATTTATTATGTGACAAATGTAATAAAAAAACACTGCGTATGCTATTATTGACTAAATTAATGAGATCTCCTGATCTCGTCCCATAATGTTTATATGTCATGCCCTTCAGTGCATTGATCCTTTTCAAGGCTTTTCTGCTTAGTTGATTTTTAATATAAATATTTTGACAACGTTTAGCAAAAGAAAAAAAAAACGTTGCTTAAACATTGCAAAAAAATTGCTTTAAACATTTAACAAATTCCATTACATTTATCCTTTCCGCTACTTCAGTCTTCTGTTGTATTTTGTGCTATTTTCGAATATGTATATTTCTATTATCATTGGTGAGAACCAGGATATTCTTTTATTTTAAGAGAATGAGTGCTGTGCCTTTAATTATTGTCATAAATCGTTCCTTTCCACTTTATTTTGATCTTTAATAACGCTTTTTTGAATGTTCCTTGTTCGATGGAATTCATTGAAGGAACTCGCAGTTTTTGGAATATTGAAAGTTATCAGCACTTATTAATTGATATTCATTATTAATTTTAATACATATTATGTAATTATATTTTATTTACAACATAATATAATAATTATTATATCGTTGGCGTAATTATCAGAATCCGTAACTCCTTCTGAATGAACTTTGCATGAGCAAGTAAAAACTATTTATTATTACTATGCGCGAGAATTATTTCAATGCAATTATGAATCTATTCGTAAAGATGATCAAGGAACTGAATTGTGCAATTTATTTTTTGACTTACAAACTAAATTATTAAGAAAAAGGACTTACAAAAATTTTTAGCTGCAATACGCAAACTTGTTTGGAGTTACGAAGCGCAAGTTTGGAATTATAGGACTTTTTATTCTTTTTATTAATTACTTAGCTTACAACATAGTAGATAATATTTTTGGGTAAAATCCTAGGAGAGCCCACACCATTGGCGACAAACCGAATTAAGCGCCAAGCCAGAACGAGATGGCGCCAAGCGAAAACAACAATGGCGGCAAGTGAATATAGCGGGATAAAGGTGGATGCGTAATGAAAATATATGTAAACAATACTAAAATTAAACATTTGAGATAAATAATATGAAAACAGCCCTTACTTTCTAACTAGTGATCTTTTCCAAGTGGAGGGTACAGCGTAATAACAGATTTTAAAAAAGTCCTTAAGAGGCCCTTAGACAGAAATCGTAACTCGAAAACGATGAAAGCGCCCTCTTCTGGGAGGAGGGATTGAGCGTGTCCAAAGGAACGGCGAAGTACTCATGTCGTACTGGTCGTAATGATCGAAGGTAAATAGTTCCTTCATAAAAGATGAATTATATGCCTTTTTTTATTTTCGTTATTTTCTCGATTTTGAAATAAACATTTTTTCATGTGCAACTATTCTTCCAAATTTTCGCTTACTTTATTCAACTTTTTGATGATTATGTTCTGACAGCTGTCATGATGAAAGAAAATGAAATCACATTTAGAATCTTCCCCTTTTTCACGTTTAGGGATGGCTCCTGCTCGTTCCCAACCGTTTGAAACACTAAAACCCCTCTCCCCCCTTCTACTTTTGTTCAAAACTAAAGATAAGGAGAGCTTCTGCATTCTTCTAGATTGGTGGGGTTCCAGTTTGACTTCTACAGTCAAACCGTTTATGTGACCCCTCTTTTATTGCTCTCTTCTCCCATCGTTCAAGTTTGTGAAGGACTAAAGACTCGAGATTCCAAGTTCAAAAAAGGTCATGAATACAAAGCTGTATTCTCAAGTATACTCAAGTACTCTATAATCTCGCTGTTCGATCTTGACTTAGAACAGGGATAGCCAACCTAAATGACATTGCAGGCCACTTCGGAAAACATTACAATCTTGCGGGCAGCATATAAAGATTATATATCTTTATATTAGATTTAGACCTATTACAAACATTTATTGGAGTGAAAATTAAAAAAAAACCGGAATGAATTATTGTTGATTTTATCATTTTTCATCTATACAAGCATAGATAATTTAATAGTAATAATGCAATGAATCAATGATCTTTTTTTCACACAAACTGTCGAAGTCTAGGTCTATTGAGATTAAATGCAATCACATTATGTATTCTGAGTTTAATTTGTTTTTGTATCCACTCACATTGAAAAAAATACATTTCACTTAAACATAATTTTCTGAATGGCATTAAAATGTTTATAGCTGTGTGAGATGTACTGTGCATTTTGCGTGAGAGAGTTTGTAATATAAAATTTAAGAGCTGTTCTTGTTTAAATTTAGATTTTACCATCGAATTTGTTGATACGCCGATAAGTTCTTTCCTCTCCTTCATTTTACGTTTTTTTTCCCAAATGGAAAAAGGTGCATTTTTCATTAAAAAAGTATTTAGAAGTTTCTTTTCAATTTTTTTATTGTGACTCGTGGTACCCCAGGGTTCCGTGGAACACAGTTTGAATTGAGGAACCCTACGAACTACAAGGAATTTGGGGAACCCCATTCCATTATTAGAAAAATATATCCAGAAACAATATTTAAATTTAATCAACTTGTTATAGGTACTTTATAAATTGTAAAAAGTATTATATTTGTTATTAAAAAAAATCATATTATTTTAATATAATTCATCATTAATAATAATCTATGTCCCAGGTGTCACCTACCCATGTATTATACTTAGTAATTGGGATATGTTTGCATTTTTTTTTCATTCAATTGCAAATTATTTTCAATTGAGTCTATGCAAATTATTTGCAGTCGCATTTCATATTGTGTGTCTAATTTGTTTTGACACCTTCTTTTTGTTTCCCCATACGCTGAGAAACACATTGTTCTGATTGGTATTAAAATTTTTAGAGCTGTGTGAAAAGTCTTGTATATTCTGCATGAATTTATAACCCGAAACTAAGGAGTCATTCTTGGTTAATTTTAGATTTTAACGTCAAATCTGTTGAATATCAATAAGTTGTTCTCTCTCGTTAATTGGCAAAATTGCTCATTTATCTTTTATTCTTTTATCATATTATAATAAACGTTCAAACCCTATTTTTTATAATAAAAAAATAATAATAAATAAATAAATAATAATAAACTGGGTGTATATAGTCGGGGTCCCCAACCCTCTTCCCCTATGAACTCGAGATGACTTTTGTCGTTAGAGGGATATTTAGAGTTCTACCATGCTGCAAAGGCACTATACATTTGTAACACTCCAGGTCTTCTCCGGGAATTGAACCCAGGCCCTCCGGCACAACAGTCAGCGGCACTAACCACCATACAGTATAGGCGGCGAAAATATTTACAAAAAAGCATCAAGGTATAGATTTTTTATAAAAAATTATAATACATTTACATTTAATTCAGTAAAATTGAAAAATTATTTAATAAAATAAATATTTATATTTGTTGCGTTAGTTACGGTGATTATGAAATTGATAAGCAATTTCAGGCCAAATACTAAAAAATAAAATTATATCAATACATAAAGTCTATTACTATATTAATTGAAATGGAACTATTATGCAATTACAATCTATATTTCTGAAATCTTGTTTGTTTGTAAAATTATAAAAATAAAAGAAATCTTATAAAACGTATTCCCCCTAATTTTCTGACAATATTTTTAGTTAAATTATTCTTGTAAAATTTTTAGAGTGCAATTTTTCTTAGAGTATTTGTTTTATTGCATGCTATATATTACTGAAAAATATAACGGGACTGAAAGGACAATCATTTTTTCGAAAGGGATCATTACTGATAAATGTTTGGAAACCTCTCCTTAGGGTTTCTCAATAATACAAACAAACAAATTGCATGGCAATAATACCAACAAAAAGACCCATGATGTAGAGCAGGGGTGTCCAACCCAAATGACCTTGCGGGCCACTTCGGAAAAACATTATAACCTCGTGGGCTGCACATAAAATTATTTACCTATACATCAGATTAGGAAACAAAAAAACATTTATTGGAGTGAATATTTAATACAGCATGAATTATTATTGTTGTTTTCATTATTTTTCATGAAACGGATAGAATATAATAATTTTTTTATAATTAAGCAACAATCAAATAATGTTTAAAATATTAAGTTTAAGGTCGATCTTGTTGACCATATCGTGGGGTTTCAGCGTAAGTTAGGGGTTTTGGTTTCCCGAAATTTTTAAAATTTTAGAATTTTAATGTGATTTTTATTAAAATTTAATTTTAAATTCTTAGTATCGAACAAACTTATATTAAGTGAGAATAAACCAAAACACGTACCCTTTATTTAACACGACCCGGAATTAATCACTTATCAATATAATTATACTATATCCCCATCTAACAACAATATATTCGCATTAGAATATAATTTTTCCCCCTTTGGGTTTATACGCAACGCCCAATCCAATCAGATATTTCTTACGCTGGCGTACAATGGTATGTCCCTTTTGATAAGGGGCTGATTTTCGTGATTCAGGTCCCGTCAATCAACACTTTATCTTCTCTAACTGAACTTTCAAATTGCCATCCCCCACAAAACTTTTTTTTTAAAGGTTATCTTATTTGCATCTATCCTTTTTTTCACTTTTGGTTTTGGGGTTGGAAAGGGGGCCCATTAATCGTGGCCGTCAAAGAACACAGAGGTTTGTTAAAAAAAGGACGCTGAGACGTCAAAAGGGCCTTTTTCCTGAAAATTAAGGTTTTCCCTTTTTGAATTGATCTTTGTTCCATTGTTGAAATTTAGGCTTATTCGCGCAAAGATTAAGATACATTGCTCTTCATCTTAACCATCCTGAATTTTTTTTTTTAAATTTTAAAAAAACATTCTGACTGCCTCTTGTTTTTGGGGCACCCCAAAAACAAAAAAAAGAGGAAGAGAAATGAAAGTCGCAACACAGAGAATCATGTACCATCTATAGTAAAATATGCATAGAATTAATTTTAAATTTAAAAAAGTAATTTTCATAGTAAAATAAAATTTAACTGTCTGATAAACTATAAATCTATTTTAATCTAAAGAACATTTTTTTTATTATCAAAAAGGATTTATTTTAAAAAAGACAGGTAAAAGCAAATACATTGAGATTTATAAAAACCCTTTCCTCAAATAAATTTAAAAATGAAAAACAAAAAAAAACCTTTTTAAATTTTTTTAAAAGAGTCGGCGTCCCCCCATTTTGGGACACCCTGATGTAGAGGGTTTGATAGATTTTAAAATTTTTAGAGGCTCATTTTTGTTGGCAGGGTGGGGAAAAAAAGGGGGAAAAACTCAGGTGACGCCCTCATCATTAGTCCGTTGAAGAATAAATGTATGTGCATACAAAACGAAATGCATTACTTTTTCCCTTTTTCTCTGAAAAATTTTTTTCTTACCTTTTTGATGTCAGAACTTCCTGGTGATTTCTATATTTTGTCTTTAAAAATTTTCTTTTCTTTTTTTTTCCTTTTTTCCTTTCTCAAAAAAAACACAAATTTGCTTTTTTTAAACAAAAGAAAAAAAAAATATCACGTTTATTATTTTTTTTAAATAGAATGCGTCAAAGAGAAAAGTGTGGGGAAGACATAAGCAATGGTACAAGGGGGGCGCTTGGGCTAACAACCGGCCCCTCCCCGGGGGCGGCTTTTGGGACGAATTTGAAAATATTTATTTTTTTTTTTGTTACAAAGTTTGATATATTTTCTAAAATTATTTTTGAATTTGGTATTACATTTAACGTATCTTTTTTTTTTTTTTATTTTTTGTACTCGTATATTTAATGACAGTTTTTTTTGTGTTTAAACTTGAAGGGTTGGGAAAGGCAGCTTGTTTCCCAAGGGCTACGACAGAAAACCCCGAAAACAAGCCATGATCGGGGGGACGTTTTTTCCCGGGCTTTTAAACCCCCTTCACCGTCTTCCATTAAAGCTTGTGATATATGTTTTACCTTACCACGTGTTTTTTATAAAATGTAGTGAACATAACATCACGATACCAGAATAAAAAAAAAAGGTAGGGATTTATATTTTTAAACCTTATTCTGAGTCATTATTGAATTTATTTTTAGATTTGAAGAAACTGAGTAAAATAAACTGATGCTTTTTATCAACATTACTAATTTTTTTAAATTAAAATTTTTTTCTATATGAGAAATTATGTTTAAATTTATATATTTTTAAATCAAACCCTTATCTTAAAAATTTGTGTCTTTAAATAACATAACCTAAGACTCCCCCGTTTTATAGAAACCTGTTATTGTTATGTCCCCAACTGTTCATCAAATAAGATACATATCCTGCATTTTCCCCCGTCCCTCTTTTTGAATGAATAAATATTGTTTAACATATTTTAGTGAATTCAAATATTTTTTAAAAGGTTAATGTTTTTGAAGAAATCTGTTTTTAATTTTTTTTTCATTTATGGCTATTCAATCTTAAGAAAAAATATGTTTAATTTTTTAATGGGGAAAAAATTTTTAAGCGAAAATAATTGGCTTTTTTGGGTAATATTCACTGAAAAATTTAATTTCAAATTTTTCAGGAGATATTTAAGTTAAAGAAGATATTAAGGATTTCAACGAAGTATTAAGCAATTCAAATAAAAAAGAGGATATCTCAATAGAAGAGAAAAAAATTTTAATGTACATTACGGGTTATGCGTGCATAATATAAAAATTCGGATTCGATTGAAATGTATACAAAAAAGAGATCTATTTCGGGGAAAGTTAATTGCCAATTATCTGTTTATAACAAAAGAAGAATATTTAAATTTATGAGAGTTGTAAAGTTTCGATTGTTTCATTCATCTTTTTAAAAAATAAAACCCATTTTCATATTTTTAAAAATATTTTACATTCGGGAATATATGTTAAATAATTATTCAAAAAGCGCAATGGAAAATTTTTAAAAGTGAAGGATAATCGAAAAATAAAGAAATTTTAAAACCAGTTAGATCAATGTTGCTTTTTTTATTTCATGTTTTATTTATTTAAATATTCAATCATTGATTGGTTTATTATTCAATGTACATGTACTTTTTTACTTCATTTTTTTTTCAAAATAGATTGTATGACATGTGTAAAATAGAGTTCAATAACTATTACTTAAAGAAAAGTTCTATTTATTTACATTATTGTTTAAATATTTTCATGAAGATTTTAGAATTGAAGGGTGTTAAATTAAAAAACTTTTTTAATTTAAAAAAATTTTTTTGATTTTTAAATATTTTTTTCCCAGACTAATTTTTTTTTGTAACCCTTAACGTAAAAATTTGGTTTGAATAATATCAAAAAACCAAATGATGCAAAACTTGAAAGTAACCAGTATATTGCCTTATTAATGATATATTCTATGAAAAGTTTTTTTTTTTTTTTTTGATTTATAGGGAAAGTATTCTTTTCTAATGTATATATTTCCCAACGCATAATCTAGAATCTATTTTTTTTTGTTTTAATTATTTGGGATCTAAAACTGTTTTTTGTCATTTCTATATTTGCATATATTTTTTTCATGAATTGATTTTTATTTGTATATAATTTGATGAATTTTGCATTTTTATATCTTTTTTTCATACATTTAGCCTTCTTTTGATTCATTGATTACAGCAAAATGTTGCTAAATTCACAATTTTTTTTTTTTTAATATGACACTAATGCTTTTACTTTTCATATTTTCTTTGAAGAAATTTGCTTTTGTTATTTTTTCTGATTGAAAATATTTTATATTGAGTCGTTTTTACTTAGATGTTTCTTACATTGTTATGAGCCTTTTAGGTGATATTTCCCTTTTTTTTCCCGGGAAAATATTAGACATCTTTCAAACGTATTTACATAACTTTCATCTGAAAATATTCTAAATGAAATTATAAAAATAATCAATATAAATTGGAAATATTGTCAAAAAAAGAAATAAATGTCGAAGCTTTTTTTTCCTGAACCCCCGCGACAAAAAAGCTTTCCCCTTTTTCGTACGTCATCAAAACTCTGTGGGCCTGGTACTTCAAGATGGCCTTGGTTCGAGGGGGGGAGTATACTTTAAAAACATGAAATTTAATATGTTAAATTTTTCCCCTTTTAAAGTTCTCCCCCCCCCCGGGGAGGTTACAAGACATTCCTTTCACCCTTACGATGTCTGGTGTCAGCTACCCAAAAGAGGACAAGGGTAAAAAAAGGTTCGATAGACAGAGAGCTCGGAGATATTCTATTTTAGTCCTGAGTGTAGTTACTATAAGTTCAAAGCTTGTGATTCCACCATCAGTAGACTATTTTTGAAGAAATTTCGTTGAAATTGACGTTTCCCTTCTAATTTTTCACTCATCTGATATAATAACAAGTATGTCCAATTTCGAATTGTTTTAATCTTTTAAGACTTAAAAATTATATATATATATATATATATATATATATATATATATATATATATATATATATTTTATATATATAATATATATATATATATATATATTATAAAAAATTTTTTAAAAAAAGAGATAAATCCAAACAATAAATTCGACAAACAATAAAGTAGTAAAATCACACAATGAAGGACATATGGTAATCGATTTTATAAATATATATATATATATATATATATATATAAGTATGTGTATGTAAGAAAAAGGGGCTTTGGGAGAGAGGGGCTTTTTCCTTTTTTGCCCGGGGGCAAAACTGCAGACCGGCCCGGGTACAAGAAAAAGCATTCATATTTAGAATAACCAATCCCAAAAAAATTTTTAAGTATATCGCAGTTAACAAATAATTTTACAAAAACGAGTAAAAAAGAGAGGAGGAAAAAATCAAAATATTTCTCTCCTGTAGTTTACTTTTTACATTATAAGAAAATTTTAAAAATTCCATATCGTAAAATCCGGCATATAATGCGCACTTTTTTCAAAAAAAAAGAACGAAATTTAAGGGGGGTTATACGCCAGGTATAAAAAAAGATAGCTCTAAAAAAAAAAAAGAAATGCGCACAAAAAAAATTAGATTTCTACTTTGATTGAGTACTGTTTATTTAAAAAAATTTACAAATTTATGAACTTGGGTTGTAGTTCTAGAAATAACTCCAAGATTTTTTAAAAAAAAACTTTAATTTTTTAAAAAACTAAGATAATACCTGAGTAAACCATTTCAAAACATAAAGCATTGTATACTACAATTTAAGTTCCTTCTAAAAAAAAGGGACGCGTTTTACCGCGAATGTACCAAAATTAAAAATGCACCTTGAAAGTATGATGGGTTCCCCCATTTTTGGGATTAAAAACCTCTAATCCTTATATCCAAATAATACTTACTGCTCACTTTAGTGATTAATAAAGCTTGTTTAGAGTATTATTCAGTTAAAATAATATAAAAAAAAGATAGAGAGAGTTCCCCCCACATTGTATATGTTGTTCATTTTTTTAAAAATGCTGATATTTATGTAAGAAACTAGTCCCAACTTTCCTAGGAATGAAGGGCTTTAAAACACGTTTCTTTCCTTTTTTTCCCCCCCTTTCTGAAAAAAATTTTCGTTCACAACCCATAAATGAGTCATAAATCACCATTCGTCAATGGAAATACTAAAAAAATTTCATGTATCCTTCCGCAAAAGGCGGGTTACAAGTTTACTTTCCCCCCCCAAAGGGAAAGTTAACTTAATAATTACCGCAAAAAAATTAATTTAAAAATTTTAAAGTATGGGGTTTGAAAAAGCAAAAAAAGGGAAAATTTTTCCCGTTTTTTCTTTTTTATCCGATTATTTAAAAAAATTTTTATGATCGTTTTTAAAGCACTAGAGATATGAATTTTCATATCTTTTAAAAAATTTTAAAAATACTTGAAATTTTTAAAAATCGAAATAATGGAAGAATTAAATTTTTTTTTGCTTTTTTTATGCATTTTATTCCGTGCAATTGAAAGCAATATTCTAGATGTAAAAATACGAAAAGAAACTTCATAGGATTAACATTAAGCTCGAGATTTCGTGAATTGCAAAGGGGGCCTTAAGATTTATCGCTAAGCGAATGATCGTGGAGCGCCGCCATATATTTTCCATTCAAATCCATCCAAAACTGCACTCTTTTTTGTTTGTATAATCCCCTTCGCCCCTTCATTTGGGGCATTCATAACTCGAAGAGTCAATCCCTTCGTAACCCTTCAATCAATTTTTTTCTTACCTTTTACATCCAACAAAGTAAAAAAAGCTAAGGTATATTCACTCACACATCCAGCCATACTTCCGCCCGGTGTCCAATAACAAAATGAAATTCGAAATGCCCCCCGACAAAATACGAAAATTCCCGAAATAGTTAGGTTTACCTTTTTTCTGTGTATCAAAGTAGGGTTAAAGATGGCACAATTATTGCCAACCAAAAAAAACCGCGCCAAAGGGTGGGCTCTAGGGTAACCATATTTTGGAATAAAAATCAAATATTATTACAAAAAACCTTTTATTCATAGTGCAACATTATTTATCACAATCAAATTGTCTGTAATAAAAAATAAAAAAAATGTTTTAAATTTTCATACTTAACTATTAGTATTTTTGTTTTTATTTAAGGCAAACCTTCACATTTACTTATTAAAAAAAAAAATATCTTTTTTCAGTAATCTTTTGAAATAAAAAAAACAACAGAGATTTTT
>BMAV01027863.1:692104-702834 GCA_019973955.1 Trichonephila inaurata madagascariensis | reverse complement strand
CATACATGCCGCACAAAAATAAGTTTTACTGCGGCAAAATGCTAAGCAAGTATAATTAATTCTTAAACATAAGGTTTAATTTGTCTTTTTTGATTAAATTACTGTAAGAAATGATGAAGAAATCAATTTTCGTTTATTTGAATGCGAAAAGTGGAATTTTGCATTTACAACGGAAGTAAAAGAAATTAAAATGTATCAAGTACTACGATTGCACAAAAAATAAGTGAAATTATTATATAAATATTGAACAAATCATGATAAAATAGCTCTTTTTCAACTCTTAAGGTATATCTTTCATTTTTAAAATTTGAATTATATTCATTTTAGGCAATTTTATACGCTATGCTAATGTGACTCATCGTCCTCCTTTAGGGAGGACAGTCCTCCTTTTATAGTTTCTGTCCTTTCTCGAAAAGTGTCCTCCTTTTCAATATTTTAAAACTTATCTGTTAATCTCTGTATTCAGAGATGAAACAAGCATGTTTCCAAATTGTCGAAGAATGGTCTGAAACAAATATCACAGGAAATAATAGTTTTCAATGGTATTTTTTGACTTGGTCTCAAGTAAAGTAAGCAGATACCTTAACTGAAAAACTTTGTCCTTAACTGAAAAAATTCTTCCGACCTGCACCAATACTTTTCTTTACAGTCCCGAAAATTATTGATTTTATACAATGGGATAAAGGAGAATATTAAGGCCCTCTTTCGGGTTTTGGGCCACAAGCGCAAATACGTACTAAGCGCCAGTCACAGATTTTGGCCCCCCACCCCTTTAAATTCTGGTCTTCCCCCGCACTGTGGGGATGTACGTTACGCAACTGATTTTATATCTTATTGCTAAGACATCCAAAATGTTTCCCATTTTTCTTTTTTTTTTAAAAAAAAAAAAACAATATTCAATTGTGTACTCAATGGTAAAGCGTATTGGTCATTATTCATATCCTACTATTAGTTCACACTGTCTATATATTTATTTATTTATATATTTGTATATTTATTTATTTATCTTGGTGGAATTTTCAATCGTTATTAAAATACATTTTAAAGTGCTGAATTGAGCTGAAATTTTATATACAGGATCATTTTGGATGACAATACAATAATTTAATTATAATTAATAAAAATTAATTGATTAAAACTAATTATTTAAAGAATTACAAATACAGCCACGTTGGCAACTTAGCGACCATTTTGGTGACTTGTGTCAAAACTTGAAAAGGTTTTTTTCTCACGTGTTAAAGCATTCAGTTGAACTGAAATTAAAAGGACAATACGACATTTTAATGATAATTAAAAAAATTAATTACCACTTAATGTTATGATTCTGTCCTATGTATATTCATATTTATATGAATTGTTTTTATTAAATAAAAAGTAGCTAAAATAAAATTTTTCTTTGTTGATCTAAGTAGGAATTGACTTAAATATTATTTTTTTTATATTTTATTTGCTTTAAAATTTCGTCTGGTGCGCAATTTTAAACTCCTGTTATGATGTAAACAATTTTTCTCTACCAAAAATACAGCGTAAAATATTTTATTTTCATTAAACTTCAATCAAACTATTCCAAAACGAGAATATTGCAATAATATTTAGCTTTGAAGAGGTAGCAGACGATAAATATTTTGACACTATGTGGAACGTGACATTATGTACACGATTGTTTTGGATGACAATACTATACTTTAATGATAATTAATAAAAATTAATTACCACTTAATGTTGCGATTCTGTCATATGTATACATACATATTTATATTAATTGTAACTATTTAATAAAAAGTAACTAAAGTAAAATTTTTCTTTGTTGATTTAAGTTGGAATTGACTTAATTTTTTTTTTATATTACTTGTTTTTATACAACAGTTGCGAATGCACATACTACAATAATTGGGGATTTTTTTTCTAAAACAATATTTACAAACCTTACATCATAGCTGAGATAAAAAAAATATATTCTCAATATCATTAAACTACTTTGATTAACACGATTAACAATATTTGCAAAAAATGAAGTAGATTTGTTGAGTTTGACTAAATATTTTGGTGAAATTGCCGAATCGGCCGCTTCTTCGCCAAATTTAGAAAAATCGCGTATTTGGCGCATTTTTGTCAAAAACGCCTTCTTTACTGGAGAACAAATTCAGAAGGGTTACCAGATTTAGCGCATTTATCGATTTGGCGAGAAAACACTTGGCGCGAGAAGCGGCTGATTCGACAAATCAACCAATATTTTTTAATATCAACGTCGCAGCTTTACATTAAGGCTATCGGCCTTTATTTTATTTTAATTATTTTATTCTTATAATAAGAATTTTGTAAAAAGGGTGAATTCTTAGAAAAAATCGAAGAAGGTACTTCATTTTAGAATCCAGAAAAATGCATTTTGTTTGTTGCATTTGAAATAAATGTATGCGGGCTTCTTGCTTAACAACGATAATAATATACAAAATCAAATTCTTTTCTAATATTTCATCAAGAAAAGATTACTTAATAACTTTTTGTCTTAAGAAAAATTCCTTAGATAAAATATATTCAATTATTTGCATTTGGAACAAAAAAAAACCCCATTAAAATGCGCTCAAAGCTTGTTTTAATTTTTTGCTATCAGTTCAAGGACGCTTTTAAGAAGCCTGAACCATTATGTTTAAGAGATTATATACGTATCTAAAAAGTCTTAACGTATTTTAAACCACAAAAAGTGCTCATTCCTTTAAATTATTTTAGTGTTTGCTATGTAAATCTGCCAGAAATTTTTCGCATTATTGGAAACAGGACAGAACTCTTTATCAAAAAGAAACTGTATATACCATGTCTAATTTCATCTCTAACATGACACACTATTGCGAATAATAACTAAATACTGATAAAGAAAAGGCTGTACATCTTTTTTGATAAAATATTAAAGAGACTATATAAATCAGTCCATTTATGATAGTAAAATATTTCAAAATTGTAATTATTTGTAATAATTAACATTATTACTTAATTTTTGTAACAATTACACAACTATCACATTCAAAATATACTGATCAGATTTCTATATGCACAGTCCCGTTAATAATCATTTAAAATAACTTCAATTTCTTTTAAAATTATGTACATGATTTTTAATAATTTTTATACAAATGGAAGTGTGTCAAATTTATTTAAAAATACATAGATATATTTACTTTCGCGAAAAAATATATTTATGCTGAAATAACGAAAGAAGAAAGGCGACTTATATTTTTTCTCTCTCAGTCAAGGTCACAGATATAAATTATTCCCTTATTATTCATTAGTACCATATGTTAAAATGTTTCATAGTAACGATTCGTTAATTGCGCATTTATTTACATTTTAAAGAACATGTGTATGCAACCTTTTCCTTCCAAATCTCAATTAATGATCACATTTTATAGTACACAGATGAGTGTTTCTAAATGCTTACCAGATTGCACGAGTTATGAAGAACATACGTTATTCTATTAGCAATTCAACATTGTATGATTGCTTATCAGGAATAAAACTTCCTTCCGTTTAGGGTAGCCTGATTTGGCTAGGTTATCGCACACTTTGGAAGAATTCCTCAAATCTGCTTCTGTTTTCGTCCCTCTCATCTTTAAAAAAATCTTCATTAGATATTAATGATGTGCTTCTCTAAACAGTTCAAAATAATGAGAATAATAAAGTTTTAACAATGATATATGTCGGTGAAAAAGGCGAAAAATAATTATATATATATATATATATATATATATATATATACATAGCTAAAACTATAATAAAAATATAAAATCAGTCTAAAATGTGTCCATTTTAGTAACCAATACGTACGTTATGCAAGAAAATCAAGTAGCATAAAAGTATTAATAATAGTAATTGTTATATTTTACCTACATGCATATTTCTACAAGATAATTTGAAACCCAAGGGAGGCTTACTATATCGATATGTCGGGAAAAAACAATTATATAAATATCAATGTAGTACAAAAAATAATATTATAAACATTTAAAATTTTAAATAATCAAAATTTGCAGAATGTTTCGTTTTATTGCTAGAAAACGAGGAAGGAGGTTTTCACAAGCAAATATAATCTACTAAGGAAAACTCTAATAAAAGTTGACTCAATGTGACAATGGTATAAAAAAGTTAATGAGATTTAATGGGATTTTTTGAATGAATTCTTATTTACGATTAATACGCAATTCTTCAAATTAGCTTAAGAGAATATGTTACACTAAATAATCAATAATGAGTTTTGATTTTTGAAAAAAAATGATGACTGTTAATATTATTGTTCTTTCTTGCAGCTAAAATGAGGTAACCATTTTTTTTACAATGAAAAGGAGGACGAAAAATTTAAGAAAAAATTGCAACTTAAATACATATGAAACGTTTATTAATTCAAACAAAAATACGAAAATTACGCTCTAACATTCTACAAACGAGTATTTTTCCCACTGAATGATTTTTTTTTAACATCATTTTTTAATATATCGGAAAGTTCAGGCAAAAAATATCCTCCATATTGAATTTTACGGTAAGCACTGCAGCTAAAATATTAACATTCAATTTTGATTTCTCACTAGTCACTTCACAAAAATCATTACCAACTGAAAAAAAAACTCTTTCAACTGCTGCATTAGTTCCAAGGCAGCACAACGTAAATTCCACTAGAATAACTAAATTTTTATATGGAATGTGTTCATTTTTGAAGTGGTAAGTATTAAGTTAAGTTAGTATTTCCACTCATCTTTTATCAATTTCAGCATGTTGATGTTCCAATTGTTTCAATTTATTATAATTTAAATGTACATACAATCTTCCAGTTTCATCAAACAAACCATTGTCATCGATTTTAATATCAGGCATTTCTTTTGATAAAAAAATCAACACAGTTTTCTATATCTGCCCAATGTACTTGCGATGAAGTCAAAAAATACCATTGAAAACCGCTATTTCCGGTGATATTTGTTTCAGACCATTCTTCGACATTGTGGAAACATGTTTGGTTCTTCTCTGAAAATAGAGATTAACAGATCAAATTTAAAACATTGAGAAAAGGAGGACACGTTTCGTGGAAGGACAGAGCCTATAAAAGGAGGACTATCCTCCCTAAAGGAGGACGTTTGGTCACCTTAAGCAAAGGTTAATTTAGCTCATGCTTTTCTTTTCGTTACAAATACATTTTTCATTCAATTATAGTACTGAATATAGTTATTAGTAATGAACTCAACAGATTTTCAAAGAATAATATTCAGCAATGATTTCATTTCTCTCTGTCTCTAATACATGATTCTAAGTATAACACAATTTATTCAATATCCTGAGTCTAAAAATATTCAATAAATCTGGTTCTTATTTTAACCCTCTAGCTAAGTATCCCGCGATTTCCATGGATATGCATTTTTCCTACTATTTAGCTGTGCAGCCCGTGCTGTTCTTGTTAATGTTTTCATTTCAGTTTTTATGTTCATATTTTTTTATGATCTAATTTTATATTTTAAAATAAAAACTCTTTTTCTAAAAAAATTGTTTGTATTTTTAAATTCAAGTTTGTAGATTTGATATGTAGGATTAAAGTACGTAATAAAAAAACTTCGCGATTTTTGAACCTTCTTTGATAAAATAACAAAGCAGCGAGTGGGTTAATTTTTGCCAAACGCAATAATTCCACTTATGTCAGATCAGACCATCCCGTTTTTAGGTAGCTAGTTCCATTGTTCTCCGAGACAGCTGGAACACCCTCTTATCTGATAAGGCATATGCAGCATTAATGTTTCATCAAATAGCTGCAAATCGTTTACGATCTTGATTCGCGTACGGAATAGAGGAGGGGAAAAATGCATTCCAGCCACTACTACAGCTGGCAACCATGAAACCGTTTTCTAAACACGACAACCATGAAGTTTTAGTTCTTTTTCTAAACACTAAGTGATCAGCTGTCGTGGGAGTCGATTAACATTTTATTTTCGGGAAGTTGCGTTAGTGGTGAGTTATCTTTTATCTTAAAATATTCTAATATCCTACGTTATACTTTATTTTCTGATTCAAACGATTCTGATTGATGTGTTGAATGTAAATTTTAAGCAAAATTATAATTGTGTTCTATATGAATTTCGTTACAAGATATTTAGAGAGTAAGTTACACTTGCCTTCGAGAGTCTGCGTACAGGCAATCTTACGTGTTTATGCTATAATTACTATTAAAATATCATTTTAGAAAATCAAACTACTTGTCTGCGATTCTTCACAATTCCTTTATTCAAATAACAACAACAACAAAATTAATCTTAACGAGAAAAAAACAAGAATGACCACCAAATAATCACCAACTATCCGCGCCAAAAGTCTGCGTACACTTAATAAAGTTTTTAAGGATTTTAATTGTAAAATAATTGTATTAAATCGTGTTTGTAAGTAATTATAAGCTTCTTTTACGAATTATTTAGGATTTGAGATTTGAAAGCTTTTGTGGTTCCATGACACAAGCAACAGAATAGAGATCGATATATTGTTGAAACAAAAATCCTTATAGATCTTCATAAAAGGGGGAAATTTTTAAAGCAATTATTGAAATTGTGGTTGATTTGTCGAATCGGCCGCTTCTAACGCCAAGTGTATTCTCGCCACATCGATAAATGAGCTAAATCTGGTAACCCTTCTGAATTTGTTCTCCAGTGAAGGAGAAGTCGTTTTTGACAAAAACGCGCCAAATACGTGATTTTTCTAAATTTGGCGGAGAAGCGGCCGATTCGACAATTTCACCGAAATTGTTAGTAGGCGACATTCATTACTTTAAAAAGTGTTCATAAACTACAAATAAACAAAAATTTTAACGTCAAAGCCAAGATCTTAGCCGCCCGTCTGCAGTGTCACCTCGAGAATATTGCTTTATAATACGCTCTATATAAATAAATCCAAGACAATAAGCTTCAAAAATAGCTAAAAGTGTGGCTGGGATATTGTAAAAAAAGTGTGACTTTAATTACAATTCGAAGAAAACAGAAATGATGACTATCATGCCCGAGTTGCACTCAAGAATCGTTCATCTTTCGAATTAACAGAGCTAAGATCTCTAACCTTGGCCAAAATAACACCTAAATAGGACATATATTTCTTAGATAAATGTAATATATTCTTGATAGTAATTTTTGTAATTTAGCATCAAAAAGCACAAAAATATGACTGCAAAAATTCCTGGACAGATCGTAAGAAAGAGAATTCTTTTTCTTTTCAAACATGGGGGAGAAGGCATATTGTTTGGGGATGCATTGGAGCCTTTCGGCAGGTAATCTGGAATTTATTGAATCAAAAATGTACAAAATTGGTTACTTGAACTTACTGAAGTAAAATATCAGGGCATATGCATAGAAATTTGCGGTGAGAAATCATTTTTACTTTGAACGGCACAAAGGTACCAAGCAAATGGCTGTTCTGACATGTCTCAAACCAATTCCGAAAGTCAACCTAGTTCCCAGATCTAAGCACAATACAGCATTTGTGGGATTTATCGAGTGAATAATTAGGGAGAACTTAATAACATTCAAGGAAATGCTCAAATTTGACAGAGTAGAAGAATGGAACAAAATATCCACAGATGAAACAACTAAGCTAGTTAAATCCTCGCTAAATATGTTGAGACAGTTATAGAAAGAATGGAATAACTCAGAAAGTATTAACTTTTAGTTGCAATCCATTATTGTAAAGGTTTTTTCCAGTGTACACAATCCATTATTGTAAAGGTTTTTTCCAGTGTACGCAGATATTTTTAACGCACACGATTTGTGTCGTTCTTAAGTTATAAATATTTATATTATTTTATGTAATATTCACACTCAGGTGATTATTGCTTATGCCGTTTGAATTTACGACGTTAGAGGAATTAATAAAAATAGTGTTGATTCAGAAAGATTTCATTTAATTAGCGATCTTTGCAAGAATATGAAAGATGATGACCTGTACGCAGACTTTTGGAGGCAAGTGTATACCGTAAAAGCTGACAGCAATGCATTTCTCCTGCTTAAGTCCGTATCCCATTTTTATTTTAATTATTTACTCTACATCCAGATATGTCCTTTCTATGTATTTTTTGTGTTGAGTTCTTCATTTACAAATTTTTCTGAAAACAAATAAATATAATTTATTAATTAAATTTCAGACGACAACCAGCGGTGTAACAAATAAATATTAGGCCTTCCCTGAAAAGTCAAATTTTGCCTTTGATATTGTATAAATTAATTAAAATACGTACTTGGAGTCAGTCAGTTTTGGCCCATTATTTGTGTCTTTATATTCCACACGACTCTTGAGTGTTCAGTTCTGTTCACAAAGAATTTAATGACTTATTCGTCTCTCAACATGCCTTCTTTTAGGTTGTACTGTTGTGATGAGGCTGGTGCAACCCTTCCACAGTCGGTCTATCCCTCCCACTTATTTCGAATTCGCATCAATGCTGCTGGATATGGTTCAATATGAGCACCAATTCCCCTTGGAAGATTATACACTGTATCTCCAAGCTACAATTGATTAATGTAAAAAGTCAGAAACATGTCTAACTGACTTCCAAATTCTTTTAAAATGCGTGTAGACACTTCTCATGCTAAAAAAGGAGCGGGAAAGCATAATTAGAGGAGTTAACTGATTTTTACCACTTGTCACTCATAGTACTATATTTTAGATTTTTGTTGGTTTCAATGGATGTCTGTTGTTAAGTAATTAGAACCAAAATATTTGTAACGTTTTTTTTTTTTTTTTTTTAAAACCTTTCTTTGATTTAAATAGCATAAATATTTCTAGCTAAAAAAATAGAATCTTTTTGAGAATATCTGAATCCTTATTAAATATTATATGAACACTTTGACTGAACCATTTATGTACTGCTTTATTAGTTAACTATCCTCATTTCCCATTTTAAGGTTAGTTTTTGGATATTTTACAGTTATTTATTTCCATTATTGTTAGTGTGCACTATTTTTGGTCACAAGGCATGTATTAAACTTTTTATAAAACATACTTTTGAATCGTAAATGTATTAGAAGTTTGGAATCTTTAAACAGATTTTTTGAAATATTTTTCATATTATTTTTGAAATTTAAAATTCACCATAAGGAATAGTACGATGGTGGTAGGGATAAAATAATAACATAAAAAGTAAACAATGGGCGTAAGACCCATATAATAGTAAAAAACATTGGGGTAGAACCAGATACATATAAGAAAAATTGCTGGGGTAAAACAAGATTTAAAATAAAAAAAAAAATTGCTGGGGTAGAACCAGGCTTTATATATAAAAAACTTGCTGGGGTTAGAACCAGGCTTATGTACGCACGTAAGAAGTTATACTTCTTTGGCGTAACAAGATTAAAATTTTTCTAAAAATCTTAAGCAGGGTAATCTGGGCCAAGGTCCAAAGGCGGTCACGAGCAGAGTTGAACGAAACTAACCTTCAGTCAATCGGACCAGCCCCAAACCTGAGATAATCACGATTTAAATAAATTTAAACACCTCCGCATAGGGACAATAGGACCAATAATATGGTGAGGGGGTCGAAGGCGGGAATTCTGTATATATCTAGACAAAGCATTTTTGTTTCCGTTCCTACGGAACGCAAAGCAAAGGTTTGCTGACGCGGAGGTATAGCTCAGTGGTAGAGCATTCGACTGCAGGTCGAAAGGTCCCTGGTTCAAACCCTGATGCTCCCTTCTTAAGGAAGAGAAATACTTTTTTGAGAAATTCAAAGGCGGGAGTGATTTGTCCCGTTCTCTGTATATTTCTAGACAAAGGATTTTCGCATCCGTGACGGTCTGTGTCGCATCCGTGACGGAGTGCGCGCATTGTAAAAAGTTATTCTCATCCTATTTCTCTAACGCCCCAAAAGAAGTATAACTTCAAAAAAAAAAAACTTTATTGTGGTACCACTACCTTATACGAAACCATTTCATATGGAAAAATCTGTGTGTGAAAACACATACAATTCTTCAAATTATTTAAGGTATCCGTCTACGTTCGGAACCGTGATTTTAAAAAAGCTCATAAATGGATAATTTTCATGATATTTAGTGTCACTTAGATTAGAATACATGTATAAAATTGTTTTATATAAAAACATTTTGACAAAAAAAATTATTTAAATACAATATTTCGGCAAAAAATACAAGAATTTTTTTTCCAGATGTTCTCCTTTTGTGAAAAATGCTTCTATTATAATAATATTTTGCCTGTATATAGCTCAGACCTCTGTACAGAGGCTCAACTAGAATTTTTGAAATATATAACTTAGAAGTGGGTTTATCCATATTTTACGACAACAGAGGAGAGCAATTTTAAGAAAAAAGCGCCAATAATTATTTAAATTGGTGGTAACTCTGAAAATAATGTGAATTTTTCAAAAATTCTAGTTGAGCCTCTGTAGAGGGGTCTGAGCTATATACATGCAAAATATTATTATAATAGAAGCATTTTCACAAAAAGAGAATATTTAGAAAAAAGATTATTCTAAGTTAATTTTTTGCCAAAATATTGTATTTAAATAATTTTTTGTCAAAATGTCCTTAAACCAATTTTATACATGTGTTGTTATCTAAGTGACGCTAAATATCATGAAAATTATCCATTTGTGCGCCTTTTTAAAATCACGGTTCCGAACGTAGTCGGATACCTTAAACCATAATTTTATCAATATCAGATTTTTGATCAAAATGGATAATACGAAATAGCATTTTATTTGCAAATTATCATCA
>BMAV01027863.1:658179-691780 GCA_019973955.1 Trichonephila inaurata madagascariensis | reverse complement strand
AGCTGTCCCGACAGACGTTGTCCTGTACACACGTCTTAAATCCGAAAATTACAAACCGTTTTAAATAAGTTGTAACAATCTGGACCGTTTTGATGAAATTTTTATAAAGAAAGTTATTACAATACCTGACATCATCACATGTACAGTTACCATAATTCGACCTACGATTGCGTGTGAGTATGTATTTACTATGAACTAAGTTGAATATAAAACCTAATCTGAATAGAAACGTAAACTTGTTTTGTAAGAGGGTAAAAAAGATAAAACTCAAACTATTTTCATAACAGGTATATTTTTTTTAATGCACAAAAAATAAATTTATCGTAATGCCATTGAATGTACAATGTTTTTGGTTAATCCTTGAGAGGTATGAACAAACAAATGCGATGGTTTTCCAAACCTCGGACATGCAACATATATGTCGTGCGAAAAGGAAGAATTTTCTAAATCTAAGCCACAAAATGTCATTGTCTGACCTTGTGACTTATTAATGGTCATAGCAAATACCAGGCGAATTGGAAATTGCAAACATTTGAACGGGTAGGGGAGTCTGAAAAATCATTGGGATGTGTGGTAGAAGCACAACTTCACCTTGAAGTTTGCTGCTCAAAATAGTGGCCTCAAGAATATTGCCCACGATTTTTTTATGAACAATCGCGCACCCTTACATAATTTTGGGGCATTTTTATCTAATTGCGATATCGGACCAAGTTATGAATTTAAATCATTCTCAAATCAACTTGAACTCACACAAAAAATATCATCCAAATCGGTCCAGCTGTTTAGGAAGTGTTCAGTCATATACACACGTTCACAAGAATTATATATATAAAGATATATGCCAAATGTCGTGGCGAAATGAATAATCTTTCCGATACTGTCATTATTTTTTCTCTGATTTTGATAGAAAAATTATATTGCAATTTTAAAAACGGCGAAAATATCGAAAAATTCTCCCATCTTCTTTCTCTTTTTTTTTTTTTTTTGCCGCGCATTAACAGAATAAACAGCACATAAGGGTAAAACAATTTTGCGTTTTAATGTTTTTAATTAATATCCTTGTAACTAATTGCGATATTGGACCGGATTGTGAATCTAAATCATTCTCGAATCTACATGAACCCACACAAAAAATGTCATCAAAATCGGTCCAGCCGTTTAGGAGGAGTCAGTCACTTACACACGCACAGAAGAATTACTTATATAAAGATTATTTGAAAAGATATTAATTAAAAACGCTAAAAAGCATGATTCCTCAGCATTTTTGTAACAATAAATATACGGTTTGGCCAGTTTGGCTGAAAATTGATTTTCGACGCCAACTTACGTCATTTTTATAACAATAACGTTGTTACAACAATGTAGGTGAATATTGAGCTGAATATTTTTAATGTTTTTAATTGATACCTTTTTAACTAATTGCGATATTGGACCGAATTGTGAATTTAATCCATTCTCGAATCCACTTGAACCCACACAAAAAATTTCATCAATATCGGTCCAGCCGTTTAGGAGGAGTTAAATCACATACACACGCTCAGAAGATTTTTATATAAAAGATTAGGAACTAGCTGTGTTTGCGCAAGTGCATCTGCGCTGCCTGAACTGCGCATACCCAGCAATTCAGATGGGAATGTAAAAAAGAAATTACGAGAAATAAATAGAGACCAGTCTACTAGAAACGGTGTTGTGTTTGAGTAATGAGATTTTAAGCTATCGAAAGGAGTGGGCCATAACATTGGTAAGGTACAATCCGGAGAACCGAGTGTGGTGGTGAGAGAAAATTGTGTCTGTGTACCATTAAGTGAAATTGAGAATTAAGATACTCATTGAAAGTTAGTTCAAAGAGAATATTTCTGTGTCCTGAGAGTCCAGCGCAAATCATCATTCGAAGTAAGAGCGATTTCCTTGCTTCTTATTTTGATATCAAACTAATGTTATGTGTTAAAATGTCGACAATTAAAAGTCTTAAAAAGGACGTACTTTTTCTGGTCCCCAAAGAGCTGGGATTAGACATACCCCAGAATCCAAATCGCCAAAGATCTGGGATTAGACATACCCCAGAATCCAAAAATTATATTAAAAAAAATAATTGAGAGTAGCGAAATCTTTGAAACTGATAAGGAGTTTCTGCAAAGTGTAATTGATGGTGTTTTGGCGGAAAAGAACGCTAAAATTGAACAAGAAAAATTTTAATCAGAGTCTGAAAAGGCTAAGATTGAATTCGAAAAAATTAAATTAGAACAGTTAAAGAAAGAGCTTGAGTTTTTACTAATGCTAGATGTAAATTGCCCCCCCCCCCGTACATGATAAAAGTGACCATTTCGAATCTGTCCCATCTGATATTGAAAACTTAAATAAAATTATTAAGACTCTAACAATACCTGTCCCTTCTAATGCAGAAGCCTTTAATTTATTTTTTCAATCGTTAGAAAACGCTTTTAAGACAAAAAATGTGGAGGATAAATTTAAAGCAGAAATTTTGTTGAATATGTTGGGAGAAAAGGTGGGAAATTTTATGATTTATGTTAAGCAAGAGGAACTGGGTAATTATGAAAAAATTAAGCAGTTAGTGTTAAAACAATTTCAACCAACACCTCGAGTATTGCTTAATCAGTTTCGAAGGTCCCAAAATCTAGCGAATGAGAATTATATTCAGTTTGCTTCTAGAATTGAAGCTATGTTTGATTATTATTGTAAATTGAGAAACGTTAGTGAATTTAATGAGTTATGCCAGTTAATTGTTGCCGATCAGATAATTAATTCCCTTGATCAAGAACTGACTAGTTATATTAATATTAAAATGTGCGAAAATTGGTACAAGCCAGATAAGCTTGGTCGTGAATTGGATTTGTTTGTGTCTTCTAAAGTTTTAAGTAGAAATGAGATAAATACGGGTTTCAGACAATATAAATTCTTTAAGAATGGGGTCGACAAAAAGGGGTTAAAAGGTGTAACTAGTGTTTTTTTTGTCCGATGTCAATAAATCGAAATGTTCATATTGCTTTGAAAATCATGCTATTTCTTTTTGTACAAAATTTAAAAAACTTTCCGTAAATGATAGAATTGAGATGGTTAAAAAACAGTGACTATTAAGAATTGAGATGGTTAAAAAACAGTGACTATGCTTTCTGTGTTTAAGAGTAGGTTGTACGGCTTCGAAGTGCAAAGCCAAACCTTGTAAATTATGCGCTAAGAGGCATCATGACTCGTTACATTTCCCAAAACAAAATACGAATTTTCTAACAAACCATAAGTTGAATGCTTTCCATCCATCAACCGAGTCAAGGTTGAATGCGAATGCGCGAGTATTTAATCCTACTGCTTTCCCCCCTGAAGAGGTTTCGGAGAAAGATAGTAATGCCGTGTTTGCAATTCATCAAAATAAGAAGGAAAGCACCAGTGTGGTTTTGAGTTTCGTTAAGTGTTTTGTAAAAGATTCATATGGCGAGAAAAGGAAAATATGAGATCCACTAGATGTCGGTTCTATGACGAATCTTATAACTAAGAAATTAGTAGAAAATTAGGATTAAGAAAAGAAAAAGTAAATATTCTAGTCACGTGTTTAAATGTGACTCATCTATATGTGTTAAAATTTGCGTAACTACGGAAATCTCGAATTCCGCGATGGCAGTTATAAAAATAGAATAAATATTTTCGTTGTAGATAAAATTACTGATTTAACTCCAGTTAAAAATCTATAAATGTGAAAGAATTAATTCCTGAAAATATAAATTTAGCAGATGCTTCCTATTATGTGCCAGGTGCCATTGATTGTTTATTGGGTGCAGAAAGTTTTAATGAATTGTTGCGTAGTGGGCAAATTCGTTCTGCAAATCTTATCTTATTTTCCAAAATACTGTGTTTGCGTTCGTCTTTTCAGGGAGCAATAGTTTTGCAGATACTGAAGCATGGGTTCATTGTGGATTAATTAAAAGAGATTTAAATCAGACTTTTTAAAATTTTTTGGGAATTGGAAAACGTTGAGGTAGAGTGAACTAAAAATGAAGAAGCAATTTTTCTGTGAGGATCACTTCCTAAAAACGCATTCTAGAGATGAAGGTCGGTATGTAGTTAAAATGCCCCTTAAAAACGAACCAAATTGTTTAGGTGAGTCAAGGAACGTCGCTCTAAAACGATTGAATGCGCTGTGGACTCGATTAATCAGAGATACTCAATACCTAAAAATGTATAGAGGTTTTATACATGAATATGAGCAACTTGGTCACATGAAAGAGGATGTCGCACAGAATGACAACTCGGAGATTACCTATTATATGCCACATCATGGCATCCTTAGACCAGAAAAGAGCACAGCGAAGCTGAGGGTAGTCTTTAATTCTACCAATCCTACAAGTAATGGGTTATCGTTGAATTCAATACAATATAATGGAGGACTGGTTCAAAATGACCTGTTTACAATTATGATTAAATTTAGAGAGCATCCTTATGCCTTTACGGCAGATGTAAAGATGATGTACCGAATGATACTCATCCATGAGAGCCAACAGCCGTTGCTCAGAATTTTGTGGAAAGAAAGTCCAGAGGATCCGGGGAAAACCTTTGAGATGAAAACAGTCACATATGGCACGGTGAGTGACCTTTTTTAGCAACCAGAACCTTACTGCAGTTGTTGAGAGATGAAGAGAAGAGTTTTCCTTTGGTTGCACCTGTACTTAGAGAAAACTTTTACATGGACGACGTTCTTTGCGGCGCTGCGTCTTTAATGGAAGCCAAGGCCTTTAAGAGGATCAACTTTCCTGCATTTTGAAAATAGGAGGAATGGAATTGCACAAGTGGGGTAGTAGTCATCTGGAACTGGCTTCAAACATCATAGTAGATTATGAGTTCGAGAATCCAATTGAAACCAAGACGTTAGGAGTGTCCTGGAAGTCACAAGAGGACTGTTTTATTTTCAAAATAGCAGTGGAGTTAAAAGATTCCTACACCAAAATATGTGTCCTTTCGACAATAGCTAGACTGTTTGATCCATTAGGACTATTAGGTCCAGTAGTCGCAAGGGCCAACATCTTCATGCAGAGACTTTAGAGTCTAAAACTAGTCTAAAAGTCTTCACAAGTCTTTTTTTGTCTAGATTCACTGTAAAAGCGTGTTTTTTAGTTTTTTTTCAACCATATTTTATTTTTCATTATTTAGTTTAATCTACAATAAAAGCATGTTTTGTTACTTTTTAAAGCTATCATCATTTATCCTTTGTTGAATATATCCTTGAGTTTGATATTTGGTGCCGGAATTACGTGTAAAATGTGTACTAAGTGTGAGAGTAAAAATGTAGTACAAAGCACCTCATGCTTGTACCACAATGACATTAATTTTGTCGGAACTCATTTTATTTATTCTTATATTAGGAATTATTTATTTACTTTTTAGTTCGATTCATTGTAAAAGCGTGTTTTTTAGTTTTTTTTCAACCATAATTTATTTTTCATTTTTTAGTTCAATCTTCAATAAAAGCCTGTTTTTTTACTTTTTAAAACTATCACATTTATCCTTCGTTGAATTTATCATTGTGTTTGCTAATTGGAGCCGGAATTACGTGGCTGCTAGAATTAATCTTGCTCTTCAGTGGACATTAACGAGTCTGAAGGGTATTTATTCTCTCCGTTTACGGGGCCTTGGACGAGTCCCATATCGTTATATTTCAAAGATTCCGTCTCTATAGATACTGGTCTTAATTAATAAAAGTGTGTTAAGAAGAAATATTAAATGTCAATCGTTTTATCACCTTTTAAACATATTGGTAAATGTTAATTCGTATCATCACTTCTAAACGTATATTGCCTTACAAAAATAAAAAATATTTAGTTAGTAAATGAATAATTTTTTTCACATGCACGAGGCTTTTTTTTTATTTCCATTATCAGAAAAACTAGACTTATATTATGGTAAGAAATTGCTAACCCACCCACTTTACCCCCTTTCTCGTATAAATAACAATTTTTTTTTGTTTTATTTGTATTAACCACAAACCTATTCGCGGTTTTAGGGTTGCACCTTAACCTTTTAGTCGCTAAATCTGAAATTAGTCGCCAAATCTGAATATGGAATTAGTCGTCAAATCTATGAATCGTATTCCTAATTAGGACAATGGACGGTCCTTGACAAGTGTGCAAAATTTAAAATTAATCTGACCTTTTAAAGTGGATAAAAATCGGGTTCAAATATTCCATTACATACAAGTGAAACTTATAAAAGCGTGTTAAAAATATACAATCAATTTAGAGCTAATAGAAAAATTAAATGAGAATAAAAACGCAAGTATGAGCAAGATAAAATCGCTGAGTTGCACTTTTCCACATAGCTTTGAAATTTGCCAAAACACACATCGCGCACTTCCCGGTTAGAAAGATTATTTTTTCCTTTGAATACAAAACTGTTGAATAAATTGTTGACAGATTTTTTTTTAACAAAAACTGCTCTTTGTAGAAAATGCAACACCATGAAGAAATCATCAGAATTAAATGAAATTTAATGCACAAACAACTTGTTTTAGTACAAATAAATGACGAAATTTTCTAAGAAAAAAAAGGACAATTTTAGGGGTCCGAAATCAGTATTTGGTGTAGCCACCACGCGCTGCTATATGACGTGGCATGAAGTCAAACAGATTTTGAATGTCTGCTTATGGAAGAGAATTTCATACTGCTTATATGCGCAGCAAAAGTTCGTCTTTTGAAGCTGCAGGACGCGGATCACAAGCGAGACATCAATCAACCAAATCCCACACGTGCTCAATAGGCGACATATCCGGCGAACAAGCAGGCCTAGGAAGAAGTTGCATGTGTTGGGACAAACAGAATTCTTGAACAGTCTTTGCAAGATGTGGGCGTGCATTATACTGCTGAAAGATAGCTCCAGGGATGCCTTGAAGGAAGGGAACGACTTCGAGCTGTAGCACTTCACGGACGTACCTGTTGCTTTTGAGTTTAACTCAATTTGAAGCAAATTGTATCGTCCATGATACTAAATCGCACCCCAAACCATAACTCCGGGTGTTAGGCAACTTTATCGTTCCATAACACACTCTGGAAGGCAGCGTTCAGCTGCATAGCGTCTAACACGAATGCGGCCATCATGGTCTCACAAATTGAAGCGTGATTCATCTGAAAAGACAACTTGGTGCTAGTCAGAGCTTGCCAGGCTCTGTGCTCATGAGCCCATTGCAGACGCATACATCGATGGTTTGCCGTGAGGGGGATCCTGTATAAAGAAACCCTTGCACGCAATCCACGTTGCAGCAGACGTCAATGAATAGACGAAGCCGACTTTAGTACACCTTTAGCAGAAGACCAACGTGAACTGTTTGGAGGAATCTGTACCGTCAACCACCGCCATGCGGAGCAGGTATCGATCGTCGCGTGCTGACGTCACCTTCCGTCATCCACTGCCAGTTGTTCAGTGCTCTTCGGTCATCAGTTTCCAAACTCGCATCATTGTGGAACTGTTCCACTGCCCACGAGCTCTAATTGCGCAATAGGAAAATCCTCCTTCTCGATGGCCGATAATCCTCCCTCGTTCAGACTCCATAAGATATTGGATTTTCTCATTATTTCATCGTGAAGGCATACTTACATCTCACTTAACGTTCGCCACTAACAAATAATCATTAACTATTTTTAGCGTCCCGCTTTAGCCCTTTATTTATACGGTTTCAGCATCAGTTCAGAGGTCGCTGCGCACTCCACGCAAGCTTGGTGGCTCTGAAACTTTACTATTTTACGTAACATCGTATTATTGATGCTTGTTGCAAAGTTCATTTAATTCTGAGGATTTCTTCAGGGTATTGCAGTTTTTACAAACAGCTGTGTATATTTGGACCTTTTTTGTTTTTTAACTGTTGATTGAATTACGTCTTGATTGAATACCTCTTATATCTATCGAACAGAATTATTTATGTGGATCGTTATACTTTTTTTTATTTTTTCCTACAGATTTCCGAAGAATATTGAAATCATGACTCAAGTTAATTTCAGAATAATTATCATTCCGAAATCGAATGAAGATCCAGACTTAAATATTTTCAAGCGTTATGTACAAGCATGTGGTCTAGTTGTCCAAAGTCTAGAACGTGTTGAATTGGATAAAGCAAAACAACCAGGTTTTGAAGAAATTTTAGAATTTATAATTGACGTGAAAGCACGAAGTTCTACCGATTCAAACAAAGTCAATTTGTATAAAAATCTAATAATATATTGGAATCGTGTTACTAAGAATATACATGACGCACGTCCGATGTTACAACTTTCACATGATGAATGTTTCCTTCGTAAAAGGGTTTCGTGTCATTCAAATTTAAAACTTCAGAATATTTCCTTTGGAGTACAAGCACGGTTAGGTGAATACATTGCATATTCTACACTCTGTGAGAATTCTACCGCAAATTTTATCCATGATATGAAAGAACTCAAAATCGAAGCCCCAAGTACAGTTACCAATGATTTTCTAAATATTACTATAAAAGTGAAAAGTTTAACTATATCGTATTCTAAAATTCGAAACATAATAGTGTCCATTGACAATGAAACATTTGATCTGTACTTGGATCTTCTTCATCCTCCATTATTTTATGAAGAAATTACAGATGGATTAAGTTGTTACAGCAAATTTTATCGTGTGTTACCATTTGATGCAGAAATTTTGATGGTAGGAAAATCTCATGTATTACGCTTGAATTTTCCGTACATAAATGACTTTTTTCTAATATTGAGTTGTCTGAGGTACCGTTGTGGAAAAATCCCAATTCACTTTATTGCAATGAATGTAATTCATAAACTTCCCCCTCACATTCCCCCCATTCACTTCACTCATTTTGGCTGCACTTATATGTGGGCAGCTGTAGTTCACCGAACATTTCTGATTCATGAACAATCTATAAATATCACAGAATCTCAAAATAAACTCTTACGGTATTCCTTAGCGAATGGGGATTGTTTGGAAAAGGTATTGTCTAAAATAATATTCTTGATAGATTCTGGTAGATTTTTAAATTATTGGGATATTATTGACAAACTATATTTTCATTTGAATTCAGGACATGACAATTCGTTTAAAAGCATATCCATCCCTGAAAAGTGTCGATTGATCAGAAGAATCGTAATAACTCCGACTCGGATGATGATGTTTCCACCCGATTTAATGTGTGAAAATAGAATTTTAAGAAATTTCGATTCAGAGTTCTTTTTAAGAGTTACCTTTAGAGATGATGACTTTCTTCCAATGAATATACGAATGTATGAAGACTCTGTATTTCTTGAAGTTGTAAAAAAACCAATAAATTCTGGAATAAAAATAGGAGAAAGGCATTATAAAATACTTGCGTGGTCCTCTTCTCAACTACGAGAACATGGTGTGTCAATGTATGCAAAAGATTCCAACGGATTTACGGCATCTGATATACGAAATTGGACGGAAATTGACCCTAGAACGACAATGAATATACCAAAGTGTTTAGCTAGGATAGGACAATGTTTTTCACAGACGGAAGAGACTTTGCATGTCCCTCTAAACAACATGCATGTGAAGTTTGAAAGAGACATCGAAAACGGCTTTAATCCAAACACATACAAACCGTATACGTTCTCTGATGGTATTGGTAGAATTTCTAAAGGCTTGATTAAAAAGGTAAGGAAATCTTTTAGTATTTAAACATTACTTAATTTTATTATATTTCACTTGTGTAACTAAAGTATTTGTGCTTTTATAATATTTCGAATGCTATTATTAAATTTCTGTAATGGTATTTAAATTATAAAAGGTAGATAAAAGAGAAAACGAATATTTTTATTATAATTTAACACGATAAGAATGATTAAAATTTTAGGGTTGATACTTTAGTAGTTTTGTTAACATATGTAATTAATAGGTCGTATTAAAACATACAGGCAGAATTGTTTTGTTACTATAGTTATCGTAGAATAGACAAAACTTCCGCAAATTTGAAAATTAGGGGAACCTACTAAAATATTTATAAACCGTGTAAGATCGTCTTGTAGTTGAATTGATCATCACTCAAATTAACCGGATTTACCGTTTTTATTATTTTCTTCAAAGCACATTACTATATTTACAACTCTATTTACAATTTTAAGACCCACATTCATAATATCGAAGCTGTCTTCTCTTAAAGTCCTTCTCGTGATTTTTTTCATGGGCAGGTTCCCTTTTTATTTGAAATTTGGACTTGAAATCCTTAAGAGGTTCTTTTGGTCTGCAACTACTATAATATACGCCACCTTGAAATTTATAACTATTTTTTTTAGGGATTTCTCTTCTGAAACTCTGTTTGATGCTTTCATATTCTTCTAATTTTTCTGCCAGTTCATAGGGAGTTTTTAACTTTATCCAGTCATCAAGAAAATGCTCTCTTACAACAGCTGGAACACGGTACTTCAATTTTGTTCAGTGATTAATAGATCTTTCAGTTGCTCGAAAGTTTTAACCTGCAATTCAGCTATCCATTCTGTAAAATAACTATTCAGCTCATGAGCATAATTCCTCCAAGATTTCTCTGCTGATTTTTGATGTCTGTAAAAACATTGCTTCAATTTTTCGCTGTTTAACCTGTACCTCTTCAATATAAGATCTTTTACAAAATCATAATTATTTGCCCTTTCGGTAGGTTCTCTAGCTAGCATATTAGAGATTTCTGCTGGTAAAACCGCCAACACCTTCCCAATCCTTCTTTGGTACTTGAGCTAATTCTGTGTGTGTGTGCCTTCCTTTCAAAATTAATCAAATATAAACTAATCTCATCATTATTTTCATCAAATGTCGTTGTGATTTGTTTCAATTGAATCTTAGGTCCAATTTCAACTCTTCTTCCAGATTCATCACTTAATGGTTGATTCTGTGTGATGTGATAGTTCTAATTTTCTTAATTCTAATTCGTATTGTCTGGCCTCTCGAGCCATTCGCTCTTCTCTTTCCTTTTCTTCTTGTTTACTTCATTCTTCCCTTTCTTTTTGTTTACTCTTCTTACTTGTTCTTTCCTATCACTAATGACTCTGTCGAGAATTATCTTCACTTCCTCTTCAACATAAAATTGGCTATTTAGAATTAATTTTTTTATATCTACCACCTTGCTGGACTGATCTACTTCAACCCCAATTTCCTCACATACTGACAAAAGATCAGGTTTATTACCTTCAACTAAATATGCCATGATTTAGGGACTAACAAGATCAGAATGCTAAAGTAAGACGAGTAAGGAACTAATTTTTCGGTAATAGATTTAACTAAAATAGTTATCGATTTACACTATACCAACATGCAAAAAATATACACTTAAATTATAACTAATACATACATATTCAGCACTTTTGAATTTTATATTTCAAAAGTTTTAAGTGATAAAAATATTTATTTAACTATAATACCAGAATAATCAAACAAGCACAAAAACAAAAAAAATTTTTCAATGCAAATTCAATAACATACACCTGAAGTCAAAATTATCTCTTCATAAAGTCTCTTCAAAATTTAATTTGTCATTCGTTATTTGTCATTTATTTTCAATTTAAAACAAATTATTCAAAATGTTTCAATGTAATGTACCACTTTTAACTCAAAAGAACACCATTCAAATAAAATCTATAGATTTTCTTTTATTTTATCAGAAAAACCAAACACTTCTATTCGCAACAACAAAAAAAAAAAATCGCTTAGGGAACTACAAGCATCGTCCTCCATTTTCACGTTCGAGTCTACTTCTTCTCTCCTTCCCGCTCAATCCAAAAACAGTTGGCAGCAGCGCCCTCTTTCTAATCTATCGTGTGCTATGTGTCAAGCCTCCTAGTGCAATATGTGCCACGCCGTTACAACCGTAAGAGTAACCCAACAGAAAGAAAATTATTAAATAAAACGATAGTTATAACTTATTTCAGTGGCAAAAACAAGAAACATTAAAATATCTACATAAAATGTATATATTACCGTTAAAGTGTATAAAAAATTCTGTTATATTTCATAGATTAACTAGGTAATGCATGAAATAACTAGACAAATCAGTTAAAGTATATAATAAATGAAATATTTCATTCTTTACCTAGTTATTGATGTGTAGCATCTTTCCTCTCGGTTGCCGGATATTTGTTTGGAGTGATTTCGTGAAAAGGGACGGATGTATGTAACAGGTGTGACGTAAGCGACGCTACTTGATTTGACCAGTAGGGGTGCGTGGCTGTGTCTTTTCGCTACCCTCGCATGGGGGTCAACTCTAGTAGCCATCAAGCACTCGATTAGCGTCTAAACTCTGATAGTTACGATATTGCGGAACTTTTACCTTAAGTGCGGCGATGCTTATTTGAAAGAAATGAACAAATGTGGTAATTTCGGTGGTCGTATAATTTCTTCAATCAAACGGTTAAAAAAATTAAAAAGTTTCCTGCATTTTGTACTTTTACCATATAAAACGAAGGTGGTTCTGCTCTTTTTAAAAAAATTATCACTCGCTTCCCTGATTTTTGAGTGGTGATTTTAACTTTTAACTTCAGTTTGCGAAAAGCTGAGCCACTCATAGCTTTTATGAAAGATGAACTTAAGCTGGAAATGAACACAAATTAGAAAGTTTCGACTGCTAACAGTGGTACTGTTATTGACGCTGTTTATCGACGGTTTTTAAATACTTTGAAATCACAAGTGTATGTGTCATATTTTAGTTATCATAAGTCTATGTCTCCGCTCTTCCCCAATTTGAACAAAAATAATTATTTTTGATAAAATATTGCGCACGTTACTCCTTTTGTTATTTAAACACAATTTTCATTAAAGATATAATTATTCAGTTGAAAATTATTTCTAATCATACCCGCGCGCGATTTTTTTTTCTTTTTCATATTTTTTTCAGGAAAAAAGTTAATACTGCGTATTTACCACGATAACATGTCAGATGTTACACATCATATGCGACTACTGTAAGATCCTTTTTTTTTAATGAAATAACTAGTTATATTCTATTAAATAACTAATGATGAACCGTTAAAGTGGAAAATAAAAAATTTTTAAGTGATATCATAATTATTCCCCTGCATAGTTTCTTCACTAATGATAACCTGTTTGGAGCAGGGGAGGACTTAAACATTAAGGGTTGATATTTGGGGGATCAACTAAATTAATGTTCAGATCCCGAAACCCTGTGACGCAACCCCCTTCAGGTGTATCCCCCTCCTGGGCAGCCTTTTTGCCAATAGCTTGACACCCGTGTCTATCAGTCCATTCAGACCTGGCTCATTCGATCCCTCTTCATCCGCTTTATAATTCCATCAATTTTCTTGCGCATAGGGTCATTATTTCTGTTTAATTTAATCGCTTTAAGGTATCCGACTACGTTCGGAACCGTGATTTTGCAAAAGTGTATAAATGGATAATATTTATGATATTTAGTGTCACTTAGATTAGAAAATGTATATGATGTACGTTTTCCGAACTACTCGTTTCCTGACGTGAACTAATACTATCAGGGCGACCTGTTCCTAACTCGACCTCGTCACATTTCCTATGACGATATATTCTTATTTGATCAACATTAACGGTTAACCTTTTTCCTGACCTCCATATTACAATATTATTATTATTTCTTACTTCTAACACTCTATACGGACCTTCAAATTTTTGCTTGAATTTCGCGCATATCTTATTAGCTGCTGAACTTAAGGGGTGTGTCTCTAATAAGACCCTGTCATCCACCTTAATTTGTACATCCCGCCTGCGTCTATTATAATATTTTCCCCATCTTTCATGCTTAGTTTCCGTTTTTAGTCTAGCTTCATGAAACAATTTCTCAATATTTCTTACTGCAAATTCAGTTCCGTCCGAAGCCATTACTAATTTTTGAAATGGGGTAATCAACTTTCGAACCAAAAATAACTCCACAGGGGTTTTTCCCGTCGTTTCATTCACTGCCGTACGAATAGCGTAAGCAAACTCACGTAAGAATTGGTCCCAAGTATCGTGTTGATCATTAAAATAATTTGCAATCATTTGCACTATATCTCGATTAACTCGTTCTGTCCTATTTGCTTGCAGCCTATATGCAAAAGTCTTCTCATGCCTTATGCCTAATCTTTCACTTAAATGTTCAAAAATTTCGGATATAAATTGGGGACCGTTATCACTTATTAATTTTATTGGAGCTCCAAAACGCGATATAAAATTATCAAAAAAGTATCCGCTATTATACGAGCCGAGGCCTTTTAAGAGGTATAATTTCAGCCCATTTGCTGAAATGATCGGTAATTACTAAAACATATCGATTACGTCTTACTCTGGATATAGGATACGGGCCTAACAAAACTAACGTAACTATCTCATTTGGATAGTTTGATACAATCGGATTTAATCGACCAGCTGGTAACGCTTTTTTATAATTATTAATTTGGCACATATGGCATGTAGAGGCATATTGATCAATAAATTTTCTCATATACGGGAAATAACAAACGTCCCGAATTTTATGATAAGTTTTAAATCTAGCTATTGGTTTGTCATGAAATTCGCGTAGGATGCTGTTTCTTAAAGACTTTGGAATTTATACACGCATTTCACCTAACGACGTTGCGTGTTTCGCATAAAACAACAAGTCTTCAATTAGACGGAAGTCGTGGGACCAATTCTCACATATCGTCGCATTAACAGAGTTATCTTCCGGGTTTTCTAAATATCTATAGATATGACCTAATTCTGGGTCATTTTTTTTGCTCTGGTATTAACTTTTTCCCGGGAAAAAGTACTAAATCTCTGATTATTGCACAATTAACCTTTTATATTTTCGACGGGGTTTTCTCGGTAAATACCCCCGACCCCCATTTTGAGTTCCCGGTCTATTTTCCCCCATTCTATTTTAAAAATTTGGGGGTAATTTGAGTGCCCATCTGATCATCCTACTGAAAAATTTTTTTTCCATGCGTTGGACGTTTTTTAAAGGCAGCGTGATCTGAAAAATTTTTAATTGGCATCGCTCCTAAATATGTTGGGGGATTTTTTTTTCCCGCCCATACTACTCCCGGACATTCTCTTTCGGTTACCGTAAAATTCCTCTCGGGTTTTTTCAGGTACGTGAAGCAAATATAACTGGTCTTTGTTCCTTTTTTGAGAACTCCCCTCCCAAACCTATTGAACGGCCTCTGAAAAATAATTGGGAAGGGTTTTTTTAAACCCCGCAATTTTAAAACCGGCGCCTTTGTTATCCCCCGCCGGGGCGCCCGAATCCCTTTCCCGGCCTCAGTGGATTAGACAAATTTTTTAAATTTTTTCGTTTAAGATTAAAAAAAGGGGCTCCAACAAAGTTTAAAAGCAAAAATTTTTTAATAAATTTCGGGGTACCACTGGGACATCCCCAAAAAAAGGGACACCCCCCTTTGATTTCCCGGGGGGGTTTCATCCCCTGGTATTGCTAAACCCTTTTGTCTCAACCGTTTTGGGTTCCTTCTTTACTAATAATTATTCCTAAATACTTCAATTCCTTTGCACCCAAATTTACATTTATCCCTTTTTTAATGTCAATCCTGCATCTTGCAACAAAAAAAACCCCCCTTTAAAAATTAACATGGTGACTGAACGATGGAGACGTAATAATTACATCCATATAAACACCCCACAAACTTCCTTGTCCCCCGGTTTCCCGGATTAGGTCCCAAATTTCCTTTTTTAAAATTTGGGGCCGCCCCGACAAACCCAATGGCATCCGCCTTTTCGTAAAATGCCACCCTTTTCTACGAATGCGGTCTTAACTTTCAGGGGTTTACTGCCCGAAAGTAGCCACTTCTTTTGATCAAAAGATGACATTATTTTTTGTATTGGGGGGTATTCGTTATTAAAAACATCTTTTTAACGGTAAGGGGGACTTTGGGGGACTTTTTTGGGTCGAATTTAGTTTTTCCCATAGTCTACCGCAAATCTTAAACTTGGGGGATCCGATGGTAACCCATTATTTTTCTTATATAATACAACCGGTGACGCGTACGGGGATTGAATTGGAACAATGGTTTCCTCTCTTAACATTTTTTGAATATGAAAATCTATTATCGCTTGCTTTTGCCGATCATATCTGTACGGCCTGGAAACTACTGGTGGATTATCTCCCGTATCAATTTCATGTTATAAAACATGAGTAAGACCTATTTTGTCTCAGAATAATCCCTTAAAACTACTAAACAAACTTTGTAATTCCTGTTTTTGTTTATCCTCCAACTTTGTCTTAGACAACTTATTGCAACAACAAAAGCTCCCTGTGCTGTGATCACCTGAGCTCGCGATTTTTTTACTTGTTTATAAAAAAAATATTTTTTATATATTTCTTCCGATATAAATGATTTCTCCGCTCCGGTGTCCCATAGCACTTTCAAAAAAATGTGTTATTTAATAAAAATAGGAACATGGGGAAGTTCCACGGGTGATATACATATCGGAGAAAGTTTAATTGGTATATCTACTGCCGATTTCTTTTTGATTTTGAACTTCATTAACTTTCAAAACGATAAATCGTCCCCTTTGCATCCCTATCGCCTCAATTGTTCTCACTCGAACCCTATTTGCGGTCCTATTAAAATTATCATTTCTATCTTCTTTTTCGAAGTGGTATCCCCTTTCGTTGAATCTCCGATCATCATTCTGAAGAAATATATTCCTACTCTCGAACCACTTATTTATTACTTTGATGGCCATTTTCATAAGTACCTCTAGAATCATTTCTGCCATTATTTGGTCTACCCCCAACTTCGGGAATTTCTCCAGTTTCTGCGATTATCATCAAATTAGACATCTATGCGTTTTGACTCGTCTTTCCACATTATCTCTATTCATAAACCCGTTTTTAATTTGTAAGAATACCTCTCTTCAAATTTAGCTAAGATTTCTAAAAGTTGTACCTGCGGATTCCGGACTTCCACATAGTCCTGGACTTGTGGTTCGAGCTAACAAAAATGTGATCAACCAAATCCGCCTGCGACATCCCTAGTTCTAGATTCTTGTGAAATTTGGGCAAATCGTAAACAAAATCTGTTGGTTCGTGATTTCTTCCCTGCTGGGACGCGAAAAACCTCTAACTCTTTTCTTATTTTTGATTGCGGGGAAAGCTTTCGCTAACTCTGCCTTTAGCTGCGCGAAATCCGTGGCGATATCCTGCACTGATCCGAATTAGATGCCAATCGCGGGCAGCCCTTCCCCTGAGGTGACCTTTCAAATAAGCACATGCTAAATCACTAGAATTTCTAGTAATTTTATTTACGTTGTCTGGTATAAAAATTTAATTCAACATTCTCGGTTGGAAAAGCACATTTCTGGTAAAATACCAAACCCGCCTACCTGCATTACCTAACCCAGAGTCATAAATTATATATATCGGTTCGGTCGCCATTGTGATATGGTTGATCTTCGTAGACCATATCATTATGAGTTCAAAGCGTAAGTTAGAGGTGTTAAAGGATTTACTCGAAATGATGAGACATTTTAAATTCCTTGACTTTTATTAAGAAATTAACCAAGTAACATATAGAACAAACTTATATAAGTGAGAATAAGCCAAACACGTAGCTTAATGAGTAAGCACAGATCGCGCAATTGGATTACTTATCTATTATATTATATCCGCCTACTCTAGCAGATCTTAATAATATTTTTCGCATTCAGGAATATAATCTGCCAGTTTCTAACAACGGTCCAATCCACTTCAGATATTCATCTAAACTAGCGTACAATGGCATGTACATTGTGGTTGAATGGCGAAGATTTTCTATTGATTCTTAGGTAAGCCGTCAATTTACACTTCTATACTTTTCTGAACTGAACTTTCTCTCTAAAGTACCCATCGCGCTTACTAAAATTTCTGCAATCCTTTTTGAGGTTATCTTATTTGCATCATCCTCTGTTGCTTTATGGATTTGGGTTGGAAAAGATTTGCCATTAATCTGTGGCCGTCAAGAACCCGCAGAGGTTATGTTAGAAAAGGACGCGTGAGACGTCACACAGTGACAGATCGCACAGTCATCACGAACATAGCACAGTACATTGGTCTGTAACGCATCGGTATTCAGTATCTGCTCGTACCATTCGACGCCGTTTACAGCAGAGTGGTCTGCTCGCAAAACGATCCATTAGCGATCCTCTTGACGAAGAACACGGGCATCCTGCGCCGCCAGCGAAGATTGCGATGAAGAAGGATGTGGGCGGCGTATGGAATGAAGTTGTCTTTAGGACGAGTCACGCATCTGTCTGCTGCAACACCGGTGTTCCGGATTCGGTCTGGGAACGATGGAGAAGGTCTAACGAACGGCTGCGTTGCTGCACCACCACACTGGTCCTGCACCGGGTGGCCGGCGGGGTGGTATTTGGACATCGCTCTCGCACTCCTCTAGTACCTGCCGGTACTTTAAACGGCCAGCGCGCTACATCTCGGGTGGCAGGAGCTTGGGTGTGCTTCTACCTTCAGGGGGCCCGCTGTATTTTCGCTGGGATAATGCGCTACAAGTGGCACGCTTTGTCCAAAGGTTCAACACAAATAAACCACCGGGTGATTGCTTTACGGCTGGCTCGCTCTCCCGATCTATCACCTATAGAAAACATGGCGATTATGGTTTCTCAACGATTGACAGATTGCACCCGCAGCTGCCCACGCACCAGATAAAACTTTGGTGAAGTGTGGAAGCTACTTGGTCTGCTGTACCCCAAGAACATCGAAAGTCTCTTCAATCCAGTAACTGATGCGTGTGGCAGTGGTGATCTCCGACAATCGCGTGTTCTTCCCGATTCGGCGGAACCACTTCCACGCCAAGTCTATAATTTAAATGTGCCGATTCATGTTGTCCCAAGTATTTTGTTGTACTTTTATCTTGTCTTTCTTGGTGTTGCATTTACGGTGGCCAGCGGTACGGCCATTTGATGGCTGGCGTGCGCCCAAATATTGGAGCGCGTGCCATTCATCTTTTGCCTTCAATGGTTCGCCATCCCTGGTGTATGGTGAGACATGTCCATAGTCGAAATAGCAGGCTACTTCCGACATCGCATGACAAATGAAAGGGAGGCAGATTATGGATGATGGGGAGAGCTGGTTCCTGCATTCCCGAATGAAAATATTATTTCTTGAGTAACATGATGGTAGCGGACAGGCCTATAAAATGTCATACGTTACGTCCACACTGCATGTTGTCCATGTTCAGACCTGTCATATGATTCGTGTTTGTGGGGGTTACCAAAGGTTCTGAAAGAGGGTTCAAAAAACCTGTCCTCAGATCAAAGGTGCGGTTTCTCTAACCCCCCCTCCCCGGCAAAAAAGGAAAATCTCCATTTGAAGGTTGCCTTAATATTTAATGAACTGCACACATGTGAGAAATAAACATAGGTCAATTAAGTTAAATAAAAAAATTAAAAGGAAAAATAACATAGGTCTTTTGGGGTTTTTAAAAAAATAAAAATTAAAAAAGGGGAAACGCTGTGTGCTTGCACTTACCTATTTAGTTTGCTAAACATGGTTGTAGATGTTGCTGCTTTAATCGTGACAGGATAATTCCCACAATACATATATAAAAGATTAACTGATTTGGATAAAAATAGTTAAATATTGACATAGATAGAATAAACAATTGAATTAATAGACATCTTGCACTTAGCAAATGTAGTGACACAGGTGGATATGTGAACGAGAAGCATGTGATATGAACAGTTATCTGGTATTATGAGGAATTTCAATCCCGGGAAACAAAAAGGGTGCAATAGGGCGTTATATTTTAGTAAATTTTGGTTTTAAAAATACATCACTCCTTCTCTAAAGCTGTTCAAGTGTTGGGACTCTCACGAAACACAAATTCGTGAGTGATTCATGCTTGATTTTTTTTATCAATGTCACACTCCATTGACTCGGGTTATTTGGGCGGATTTTAAAAATTTTTTTTTCGGTCAAATGACGAAACGATTTCCTGGGCCCCGTTTTAAAATTCCTCAGCGGATCAATATGACATTTAAACCTTGATTAATTTAACGTGCATCAGATCTTCTTCACCGTGATTCAAAGTGGTTCTTGGACTAGAATACAAGAGATTGACATAGATGCTTTTGAAAAAATCTGGAAAAGGGGGGGGCGTAAAACCCCTTTTTTAAAAACAGCTGTCATGCCTCGATGAATAATGGGGCTACTGTCACAGTAAACTTGCATAAATTTTGAAAAATATCCATTATCCTTCTTGAAATAAGTTAATTTAAAATCTGTTGAAAAATGTATAAGCGTCCAATCTTGTGTGTGTGTGTGCTGTGACTGAAATAAAATTATTTTCAAAGCATGAGCATTCTTTGATAAGAAATGATTTGATGTATGAAATGTAATTTTTCACTTTTCTGCTCCTTTTTTTTGTTCAATCTTGTAGAGTTATATCATATACGAAGTCGCGGTTGGTTGACACATAAACATCTATCCAGTTACAATGGTTTTGCTGGGTTTTTTGCTTTTATCTGATTTTTATAGCTTCTTTTTAAAGCTTGAAGTAGCTATTTTTTTTAATACCATAGCAACTATTAACTTAGATGCTTGTATGTTATGGATTATACAAAGAACTTTCATGTGTTTCCAACACTTATATGATGATAATTAAATGTGTTACAGGTTTCGAAGACTATTCCCCGTGGTCAAGATTGTTCTGCATTCCAAATACGGTATGGTGGCTGCAAGGGAATGCTTGTTATTGATCCAACTTTAAATGACGTTGACATTGTTTTTCGGGAAAGTATGCGGAAGTTCGACTGTAAGGGCATTGCGCATACAAAACTTGAAATTGTCAAGAAAAGTTCTCCAAGTATGTATCATATTTTTTTGTTTTATTTTAATTAGGAAGGTCAACATGCAAAAATCTTGGTATTCAAGATTTTTCCGTGCTTTGATTACGTTTTTCACATTAAAAACGGGGGCTGCGGTAGCCCAGTGGCCAAGGTATCGGATCATGGCATGCATGTCATGAGTTGGAGCCCAGTAGCACTAAAGACCCGCCACGTAGGGCAGGGATGCACGTTAAATCTGTCCAGAGCTGAAACGTCCTCCCGTTGGTGTGGTGTGGAAGTAGTAGAAGGGGGTGCCAGCTCAGGTGTCGTCCACGTCACTTGACCATGGTTCAAAATTACGTGGTCCGTCGCCAAAAGCCCTCATGTAGCTGAACATTGCGACGTTAACGTTCACTCAATCAGAGGAAAAACGTTGTGCGTATTTTATAAGTAATCGCTTATAATTTTATATTGAACCAAATGCGAAACAAAATTGTACGGAATGAAATATTTGCTTATTGTTCTTGAAAATTAATTATAAGAAGATGGTAGAAAATTTTCATTTGAGTCTGACAATGCATGCTATTTCTTTCTAAATACAGATAACTATCTCTTATGCATTATTAGATTAGTCTTGTCGGCCACATTAATATAGTTACGTAATTATAACCTCATAAAATCGAGGAAATGTTAAACTTAACTGTTATAAATGAATTTTAAATAGAAACTAATAGCTTAATCGCGTGTTTAAAATGTCATTTTTATGGCATCATAAGCGAAGTATGTACTTCTGAGGATTTGAAGAATTTTCCAAATAACTAAAATTGCCTATTTGAGTTCAAATCAGGGTTAATTTAAAATACGTTTTTCAAATTTTTTCAAATTTCTATTTATTGATATTTTAACCACAATATTCATCAATAAACTATTACTAGTATTTCTACATTGATGCACCATTTTTCTCACCAATATAGCGTTGAATATTTTAGCAGTCGATAGTAAAATTATCCTACTTAAGCCATTCGTCGTCTACTACCTTGCTTTATGTGACCAATATTAAATTCATTGTTTTGAAATATCAGAAAGAAAGAGCTTATTTATGTTATGCTTATTCATTTATGCTATATTATTCTGTGTACGATAAATTAATAATCAGTAAAATTTATTATAATATCTTTTATGAATTAGAAATAATTGACTTTTGTCTTTTTCGAAACCATATGAAAGTTAAAACTTAAAAATTTTTGAAGACATATTATATATATATATATATATATATATAGATAGATATATATATGATAGTATATATATAAGAAATATATAGATGAATATACTCAGATATATATATAGAATATATATATAGATATAATATATCTATTATATAAGCATGATTACTATTATAGTAGAATTATATATGGATATCACATATATATAGAAACTAATATATAAATATATATAAATAGGGACATATATAATAACTGATATATATTGTTTATAGAATATATATATAGATAGTATAAATGTATATATGATATAATGAGATATATATATATAGTATAATATATTTCTATTTTTAATTATTATATATATACAATAGCTATATAATTACAATAATTAGCATATATTCATATATGTAATGTATGGTTATATGGCTACTATCAATTTGCACAATAAATATATAGTATTCCGTTTTCTATTATAGTTATCATATACATGTGTTAACAATTCCATTGTTTTTATAGTATCATACCATGAACTATATTATAAATGTATATATATATATATATATATATATTATATATATAATATATATATATATATAATATATATATATATATTATAAGAGAGCCTTTTATAAGAAAGTTGCGAAAATGAATATTCTCTGCAAACATCATAGATTGAATAATCTATTAGATTAAGCATCGTTAACTTACTATAGGCAGAATTTTCATGGAATCACAAGAAACAAACACTAATTAAGAACAAATATAAAAGGGACCAACATAACTGCATATAGTATTGTCTACGTGACTTTTACTTCTAAGAGTTTGGCTCATGTTGAGAAATGAGTTTGACCCCTTGGTCTAACTTTTTCCTTCTTTTATTAATCAAAACACAAAGCTTGTAATTCAAAATTCAGCATATTTCTTCTGTAAAGTGTGATGGTTAATGGGCTCTGATCAATGTTGCCATATGTCTGGTTCCGTTTTCTTTTCGCTTCCATAACTATATGCTGTTCAACAATTGCCATTTTTTCTTTATCCAACCACCGCCAACCTTTCTTACAACTGTACCTTTCAAGTGGAATGCTTTTCAAGCTCCTGAAAATACACTTTTATCAATTCTCCAAACTCCACTCTTCAAACTACGCCCCTCTTGAAGCTTGCCGATAATTCATTCTACCACGTGCCAAGACATCTGGATGATTTCTTGTAATAATTATGAATGCACGGTTTCACTTGCACCTGCTCATTGTATGCAAGTTGTCGGCACTGAGCCTCTTTTATAACTTGTCGGCACTGAGAGTGCATTTCACGCGTATGCGTTCCGTGACGTCTTCTCTAATGCCATAGGTCTGATATTTGCATATGCATCACCTTTCTATTGAACTGTCGTTTCACTGTATTTGGGCAAAACCCCCTTTCAACAATTTCATAACTGTATTTACTTTTTTAGTTAACCTGTGCAAGCTAGTGTAGATTTTTACTTTATGTAATTATTTTATACAATTAGTTATATGTAAGTGCATTTTTACATATTTTCTATTTAATTTAATTCAAGTTATTGACCTAATTGAACATTTTTTATTTAAGGCACCGACTACGTTCGGAACCATGATTTTGCAAAAGCGTATAAATGGACAATATTTTGATATTTAGTGCCACTTAGATTAGAAAATGTATATAAAATGGTTTTAAGAATAGTATTACACTATAAAAACGTATTTAAGTACAATATTTTGACAAAAAAATAAACATAGAATGACCCATTTTCAAAATATTCTCTTTTGTGAAAAAAGCTTCTATTATAATAATATTTTGCCGGTATATAGCTCAGATTTCTGTACAGAGGCTCAACTAGAATTTTTGAAATATATAACTTAGAAGTGGGTTTATCCATGTTTTACGACAACAGAGGGGAGAAATTTTAAGAAAAAAACGCTGATAATTATATTTCAATTTGTTGTAACACTGAAAATAATGTGAATTTTTCAAAAATCATAGTTGAGCCTCTGTACAGAGGTCTGAGCTATATACAGGCAAAATATTATTATAATAGAAGCATTTTTCACAAAAAGAAAACATTTTGAAAAAAGGTTATTCTAAGTTAATTTTTTGCTGAAATATTGTATTTAAATAATTATTTTTGTCAAAATGTCCTTAAAACAATTTTATACATTATTCTTATCTGAGTGACACTAAATATCACGAAAATTATCCATTTATACGCTTTTTTAAAAAATCACGGTTCAGTGCAATACTTTAATAATCAACATGTATGTAAACTTCGTTTATTAATTAAACATGGTCATGATTAGTTAATTAAGTAAAATTCCAAAATTTATCAGTAAAACCTTTTTTGAAACCTGTAATTTCTTTCATAACTAATGAATATTAATGTACAATGTATAGCGTGCTTTTTTAGTAATATAATTATGAAATCTTTCAGTTCCTTTGCGTTTGAATAGACCTTTCATTGCTATCCTGCATGATATGGGTGTAGAACCAAGAATTTTTTTGAGAATGCAGGAAATTATGCTTCAGAATTTAATTGATATGCTTCTAGAAGAAGAAAAAGCTGCTCATTACTTGAACAGCCAAACAGCGTTCTCAGCCATCAAATTCAAAGATTTATCCAGATCTGGAATTTGCCTTACCATTGAGCCATTTTTCAGGACTCTTCTATTATCTCTACAGAGATATTATATAGGTTTGTATTCTATTATTTTAAAGACAGATAAAAAATTGTTTTAACATTGTGATATGGTCGATCTTTGGCGACCATATCTTTGGTTTTCAGCGTGAATTAGAGGTGTGGGGTTCTCGAAATGAATCGACATTTTAGAATTCTTAATATGACTTTATTAAGAGTTTAACTTAAATTTGTAATATATTTGACAAACTTATATTGAGAATAAACCAAAACACGTAGCCGTAGCTAAAACAGATCGCGCAATTGGATCACTTATCTAAATAATTATATTATCCCCGCCTACTTTCAATTCTAATAATATTATGAGTTCTTATATCAAATAATCTGCTACCTTGAATTCCACGCAACGGTTCAATCACCTTCAGAGAAACAGTTAGGCACGCGTGCAATAGTAGCACCTTGTAGTAATGGCTAGGAATCCGTGATTCTTTGGTAGGTCGTCAAATTACACTTCTATCTTTTCCAAACAGAATTTTCTCTAAATTGCCATCCCGCTTACTAAAACTTCTGTTCTTTTAAAGGCTTATCTTATTTGCATCTACACTTGCATTTCACTTCTTGGATTTGGGTTGAAAAGATTGCCATTAATCTTGGCCGTCAAAGAACCCAGAGGTTATGTTACAGAAAAGACGCATGAGCCCGTCACAACATAAATTATCTCATGTTGCTCATTAAGACAAAATATTGTTTTATCTAATACTGTTTTTTGTATAAATTACCATAGAAGCCTTACTTATTTACACTGGTAAAAACAATTAAAGGGAGTAAGGTTTTTTTAAAAGAAAAAAAAAGAACAAAATAACCAGCGCCTATACGCAAATAAGGTATCAGATGACAGCTAAGCTCTTCATGGACACCTCTGTCAAGTAGTGGTTTGTGATGTTGTAAGGCAGTGGCACTGTGATCGCGTTTGTGTAGAGATACCTCACTTGCTCACTGAAGCTTCTAACGCAAGGATGCTTAGACCAATCCTTGTTTTTTGAATTTGTCTGTTTATCCGTTGTTAATATGGTCAGTAGTAATCGTCTAGACCACAGGTGCGCAAACTGGGGGTCGCCAGAAGTTTTTGGGGGGTCGCCAAATTTTTATGAAATGCATTATGCCTGCATGCTGCATACCATACAGTATACATATAAAGAGTGAAACGCCGTCACATACTGTTTAATTGTAATTTCCTGCTGTTCGCTCTTTCTTTGACCGTAATGCGTAATGTATGTAAAGTGTGAAGACGCAAGTTTTTCACTCCGTAGCCATCTGCGGTAATTCGCCAGTTTGTCTGACGTATTGATGTTACACGTACTGTGTCGAACGGTGCGCACCTTACGAGATGGAGTGGTAATCAAGGGCTGTGGGAGTCATCTTGTAGACATGCATACCGGGGTTGCTAACCAAACGACCAAAAATTATCGCTGAATGTTTTACTGCGCGTTTTCATGTAAAGTTGTAGCATGTAACAGTTGGCCTGCAATTGTTTTAGTTTCTCCACGAGTTTTATCATGTGACGTTGTGCAATAATTTTTTATATTTTTATCGGGCTTTATGTTTTGTTGTATCAGGTATGTGCTATCATTAGAGAAAGATCTCTGTTAATTTTATTGAATTTCTCGAAAAAAAATGATAAATTTGTTTTATTATTTGTTTTAGTTAAAAAATTTAACGCCTATATTCAAAATGGATAAATGGGTAATACGTACACCAGGTACATCTTCAGCTAACAAACGAACAAATACTGATGAAGAGTTCTTCAAAAATTCTGAACTAAATGCCCTATCTAAGAAAATAAGAAAATACAATGAGGAATTTATTAAGCATGGTTTTTACATTTTGTATTGTTGATGATGAAGAACGCCTGATAAGTGTGTCATTTGCAAACGAAAAATTAGCAAAATGAGAGCATGAACCAGCTAAAATTAAAAAGGCATCTGGAAACTAAAACATAAAGAACTTCAAAATAAACATGCCGATTTTTTTCAAAGACGAGCTGAAAATTCCTGTACCCAAAGTGTAAATCTAAAAGAAATTTACAACAATACCTCAGAAAGCATTACGAGCTTCTTCGAAGCTCTTATCTAATAGGAAACAATGAAACCCCATATTAATTGGAGAACTTTATCATTCTAAACAACTAAGATGACATCAATTATGCATGGTGATAAATATGGAAATGAACTAAAACAATACCTACTATCAAGAGATGCTGTGTTCTTTGAGATTTGAAATGTCACGAAATATTGAATCAGAAGTCATAAACACATACAAAATTCATCTGCATTTGCTTTACAACTGACGAGACTACCGATATTACTAAAATGTCACAACTAACTATTTACATTAGATTTATTCTTAATGAAGATATAACAGAAAACGTTTTTTATGTTGCAAAAGTTTGAAGGAAAAACAACTGAGAAAAATATTCAGTAATAAATGAATAGTTTTAGCTATGTCCCTTACCTGGGCAAACTGTGTTGCGGTTTGTACTGATGGTGCTGCAGCATTAACAGGTTCGAACAAAGGGCTCAGAGGCTTAATCCAGAAAGTGGCGCCTCATATGGTATTTAATCACTGTATGATTCATCGGCAAGCTCTTGTTGCAAAAGATATGATGAAGAGTTGCACAACATATTACAAGACGCTGTTAGTACAATTAACTACATTAAATGCAAATAGTCTTAACAGCCGTCTCTTTTCTCAATACTTTGCAATGAGATGTGGGCTCAACGTATGAGAGAGATTAATACTGCTACACACCGAAGTCAGATGGTTTCACGTGGGAAAATACGACGATATTTGATTTGAGAAATGAAGTGTACATGTTTTTAAGCGAAAAGAAAACATAGATTGGCAAGTTATTATATCAATGAAGTTTGGCTAGAAAGCTGAGCTATTTAGTTATATTTCGAAAAACTTAACGACTTAAATTTGAGCTTGCAGGGTGAGAATTCAACTATCATAACTTCAAATAGCAAAATTCAAGCTTTTAAAAATAAACTTAGTTTCTGGCAAACTGAACTGAATAAAAATAACACCGACATGTTCCCTTGCTTTAACGATTTTATCAAGGAAAAATAATATAGATATATTTACATTTAAACATCATTTCCAATCACATTGAAAGTTAAAAGAAAAATTTTTCGAGAAGATCTGGAGATTTTCCTTGTAAAACGATCTTGGCTGGATTCGTGATCCATTTTCCTTCGACATATGCAGTTCAACTCTTCAAATTAGTGAGAAAAGAGCAATTGATAGATTTGATGAGTGATTATACCTTCGAAATCAATTTAAGACTCAGTCTTGCCGTACTTCATATCCGTGGAAAAGCAATATCCCGTTTATGAAAAGAATGCCATCAGATTACTTAATATACTTTTATCAACGTATTTATGTGAAACTGATTGAACAAACTAGTTTCAATAAAAAAACTAAATACCGCTCGTTTGAACCTCCTGAAGATGATATGCGAATTGCAATTAGCAACATACATCCGAACATCGATAAGATAATCAGAAACTTGCAGCCACATACATCTCATTAAAAAGCAATTTACTGATTTTTATGTTATACAAAAAGTATTTTCTTTAAATTATAAATAATATTAATATGTGTCAGAAATGATGATTTCTTTATTCGATAAAACGAAAGAAATGCGCCTATTTACATCGTATTTGTGAACATTTATCTCTAGGGGTCGCCGAAAATTTTTTCTCTACAAAAGGGGTCGCAGTCGAAAAAAGTTTGCGCACCTGGTCTAGACTCTAGACGATGCCACAAGATAGCGGATAGTTGGAAAACTCAGGCGGGTCAATCACATGCTACCTACTTTAGGGATCTCAGGATTTTGAGAATTGTGCGCACTATATATATGTGGAAATACACTGGTGTACAAAACGTAAGCAACAGGTGGGTTTATTGCCATAACTTCCCGAAAAATCATCTGAGAGACATGAAATTCTGAAATGAGGGAGAGTATTATGTACGTAAAGGATGACGAAAACATCGGCGCTGAAAAAGGAATACAACGCATACGGTATGGAATCAAACAAAAACAATTGAACGCATAGTATCGTGACTCATGATTGTTCATCCAACAGGAAATAAGAACAACAAGCAGATGTTCCTTAATATGGTATATGCGCTCCTTACTACAATGGTTGCTTCGCACCGCCCTGCATACTCAGAACCAGTTGGTGCAAATATTTCTGAGGTAGGAGTGCCCATTCCTCAATCAACATCTGTTTGAGTTGTTGGTTGTTATCCGGATGATGTGCGTGTGGCAATACGTCTCCCCAAAGCATCCCACACATGTTCGATGGGATTTAAATCTAGAGCACGCTGGCCAGTCCATATCTGAGTGATATCTTCACTTTCCCCAGCAGCTCCTCAACAGCAAGAGTGCGATGTGGGCCGTGCATTGTCATCCATAAAAATGAAGTCTGGTCAAAGGCACCTCGAAAAAGACACAATGGGGAAGAAGTACCTCCTCACATTGGGCGATCCCCAGTTACAGACCCCTCTGTCGAAAATGTGAAGCTCAGCTCGCCCGTTCAGCATAATGCCTCCTCAGACAAGAACCCAGACCACCGTAACGGTGTGTGTTCTCCTGATGTTACTGGGATAAACCGGGTCCCGATCTCTTTCCAAATCAAACGTTGAGAATCGCTTCGGTACTGAACCGACTCTCATCCGTAAGGAGGTCGATTCCATTGATCAGTTGTCCAGTTTTGGTACCGTTCACTGCAAAATGGTGGCTTCGATGCACAACTTTCAACGGGAGGCAAAGGACGGCGGGCAAACAGACCCCTTTGTGAAGGCGTCTGGCCACAGTAAACCGCTACACTTTGTCGATCCGTTGCTGTACAGAGTTTCTGAGCAATGGCGCTTGCCCTTTTGTCGACCTCTTTTCACCTGCAGGATGATATATAGGTCATCCCCGTAGTTGTCGTCCTCGGGTGTCCACCACCAACCTTCTAACAACTGTACCTGTGGTTTTGAACGTCAGCGCACGAAACGACACTTTTGTCGATTCCCCAACTCCTTGCAGCTACAGACTGGTGACAGTACGCCCCCCTCCCTCCAGCCTGATCATAAGCCTCCACTTGTGAAGTCGTCCAGGTGATTTCTTCTAGCCATATTTCACGAACTGACCTTACCGGCACTTGCAGCGAATATGTTGAATTGCGTCTCCGTCCTTCATTTTATTCTACTATTGAGCAGCAGCGCGCGCCGACATCACGCGTTTTGCGTAATGCTCACATCGCTTCTGACGTTTTGTTGCTGATATTTGCATGCGCATGACGTTTCTACTGATTTACTTGTTCACTGTACTGATCTCCAGACCTCCTTTTCTGCAGTTGCATGGCTATCTGCTAAATTTTTACATTGTTGCTTAAGTTTTGCACACCAGTGTAGTTAACAGAGACAAGATTTGTTGTTCCCCGACCTAGAGTGAAGTCTGCAAAATGGCAACAACGCCGACTCAAAGACCATTATTTGTGACTTTTAGCCGAAAGGATAGGTCTGAGAGACAAGATTTGTATATCACCGACCTGGTGAACGCTGCAAAATTTATAACAACGCCGACTCAAAAGACCATTATTTCAGACTTTAGCCGAAATTGATAGGTCTGAGAGACAAGATTTGTAGTTCTCCGACCTGGTGAAGGCTGCAAAATGGCAACAACGCCGACTCAAAGACCATTATTTGTGACTTTTAGCCGAAATGGAGGTCTGAGACGACGACATAACTGTCTCTAAATTTGTATAATGCTATAGCAACATTCATTTCACGGATAACAGTCTCCGAGAGATGTAATTCAGGGGGTATGTATGTCAGGTGCCCTGCAGTCTGCATCCCTTTGATTGTGAACCACAAAAAGAACCATCTAGCCGGGGCCGAGAACACCTGTCGTGACTAAAAGGATTATTGGAGGCGGATTATCTTCAGTGATGAGTCGCGATACAGTCTAGAGAGCGACTCGAGACATTTTCTCATCTCGAGAAAACTCTGATGTCGATATCGGCCATCTAACATTATCGATAAAGAGCACTTTGGTCGAGGAGGTCTAATTGTCTGGGCAGGCATCATAGTAGACTAGCATACCGACCTTCATGTGTTCGGTAGAGGTAATCTGACAGATCGGTGGTACAGGGACGAAATCCTTGTATCCTATATCAGACTTTTCCGAGGAGTAAATGAAAAAAATTTCATCTTTATGATGATAATACATATCTACACAGGACTCAGTTGGTGGACAAATACCTCCAACTGGAGAATATTCAATGACTGGACTATTCTGCGATATCCCCTGACCTTAATCCCGACGGGCATGTATGGAACGTCTTTTTACGCTCAATTGCAGCTTGAAGATCAGCTTCAAGGACCATCGAGGAGCTCAAGAAAACTTTGATGCAAGAGTGGCTGTGGTTACTCCTGGGTTAATAAGTTCTCAGGCAGGGGCGTAGCTACCGCCGTATCAATAATACGGGTCCCCCATGCTTTAGGGGCCCCAACAGATGTAACTATATTCTCAATAACAAGACTCATATCTTAAAAGGGCTCCGAAGAAATTTTGATACAGGGCCGTTCAGAACTAGTTACAACAAAGGGCTCAGATAAACAGCATGAAAACGTGGATGTGAGAGAATTGTGCAGCTGTTAGAGGGGATCATACACCCTTATTAGACATTTTTCTCTCAGACTAACAGGCTGTCAGTCAGCTGCTGTGCCTGACAAGTGACCAGTTCCCTTATTTAGGAAGCAGGTTGAGTCCAATTTTATTTTCCCATATATTTGTCTTCGATTGAATGATAGTTTGACCAGGTTTGGTTTTATTTGCTTTGTTCAAATGTTTTCATCAGTGTGATACAGCGATATATAAAACAATTATTTTCTTTGAATACGCTTCTTAAAATTTTGTTCGAATTAAACTACTCATGAACTAAAATGTAGTAATGTGTATTTAAAATATGCATATTTCTTCGAAAGAGAAACATTTTGAAACTGTAATGGACGTATTTATAAATTACATTTATTATGAAAGTTGCATTTTTTTTACGAATTTCATTTTCTTTAATATTGCATTAATGTACAAGAAATTTTATACTTTTGATGTTAAAAAATCATTAATTTCAAATCTGTGATATGTATCACGCATCAAATATACATATTTTTCTGTATCAGATGAGCTATCAATTTATGTATAAATTGGTATTTTACTCGTGTTAATTGAATTGATTTGACAATTGTAAAATTTTAAGTTATCTTTTTCTCCTGTTTATGAAATCTCCTTGTAAATTATTTTTAAATATTGTTTTGGATGAAAAAAATGTATTTATTTTTTTCAAAAAAATGATATTAATAATTTTATGTATAGCTTTATTTATACATGCGAATTTATTATTTTTGTTTAGATATTATCAAGACTAAAGCAAATGTTGATATTGATCCTGCGTATGGAAGGAATATGTTTGGTGTTCTTGATGAAACGGGAATTCTTCAATATGGACAGGTTTTTGTTCAATATTCTTCAGATGTGAGTCTTGGAGTTACCACACCAGAGGACACCAATATTCTAACAGGTTATTGAACCGTATTACATTCTGTGTAGAATTCTTTTAATGAGAGTTTATGTACGAAATAGTTGTTAAAAACTTTCTTTTGAGACAAATTATACAGGGTTGGCGAAATTAAACTTCCCCTGCTCAGAGGGCCCTGGACGCCGTTCTACTGGTCCGAAGGAAAAAAAAAAACATTTGGACAACAGTGACTTCAGATAGTGCGCTCGAGGTTTCGGAAATAAAAAAAAATAGTTTAAAAATTACCAATAGATGGCGCTGTGGCTCCTCCCTTACACGGTGGGTCTTTAGTGGTATTTCGCTGGAACTTGTGGCAAGTCAGCCACGATCCGAACCGTGACCACTGGGCTACCGCGGCCGCATCCATAATTTGCATTGTGATATCTAGTTATGTGTTTATTTTCGTCGGTATTCAAGAATTTTAGCGGTAGAATGTATAATGGTGGTACTCTCAATCGCGAGTTATTGAAAAGATAACTCGCGGATTGGGTAACCCTCACTCGCCGATAACTCGTGGATAATTCTCCCTTCTTATTCTCGAACTGACGATTACCGAATCCGTTAGTTATGATGCGAGGGCAAGATGTTACAGTCGTTGTGATTGGACACTGATAATCACGTGACATATTCTTTGATACGTCCAACTTTGTTTACAAACAGATTCGCGTGATCGAAATCCGCGAGTTACCCTCCGAAATCGGCGGGTTACCTTTGGATGAATAATCCGTGGATTTGGCGCGATCCGCAATTGAGAATAATGATGTTTTGTCACACACACACAATCAGCGAGTTACCTTCGGTTCGGGGATAACCCGAGGTTAACCCGCGATTGAGAATACCACCGAAAGTTGAAGAAAAAAAATAATATGTTCCTAGGCTCACGTTTCTTTTGTTTGATACCAAAGTTCTGAAACAAAAAGGCAAGAAGCCAAGACAAAAAGGGCATATAATTGGACCAAATATGAATTATTTTCTGAATCGGTAGGTGCTAATCTACAAATAAAACTGCATTAAAAAGTATCTCCAACAATCTCATTTCTGCAGTGTTTATGAATAGGTACGTAAGTCGGCAATGTACGTATCTAATGCTAACTTTCTTAAACAGTATCATGTATCACTAGCGTATCTTGGAAAATGTATTGCTTATATTGGATCAATTCTTCCTCAAGTCAACTCCAAAAGTATTCTCCCCTAATTGTGATAGAGTTTTTTGGAGTCATAAATAAAATAAACTTCAACTATTAAGTTCTTGGAAGATACAGAGCGAAAGATAAATTGTATTTGCTTTTTTTAAAAAATTAATTATTTTTAAATTTTTGTCTCTTTAAGAAGAGGGGGGG
>BMAV01027863.1:626146-657021 GCA_019973955.1 Trichonephila inaurata madagascariensis | reverse complement strand
CAAATAATGGTATTTTGTCATTGAAATAAATTATGTAAAAAAAAAAATCTTTTTTTTTAATACAAAAAGATATTTGGGATCGTTAAATTAACAGAACATTTTCATTGAGGTATGGAAAAATTTAAACAAGCTTGGTTGACTGCTAATTGAAAAACGCATGCGGGATACTGAGTAAAGGTGCACGTGGGTAACTAATATGTCATCATAATTTTTAAATTTCTTTTTATGGTATAATTGGGAAAACATGTAGATATTTCAGAGCTACGATGACAAGTCAGTTTTCTTTCAGTGGTGAAAAGGCAATATATCTTGACGTCCATTTTTGAATTTTTTTTTTATTTCATTGCTTCTGTGTAATTTAATTAGTCCACACTTAAATTTGTATTATTTTGTGTGAAATGCAGTTATCATGATAATGTTTCATGTTTTGCCTGACTTTTTTTTAAATTATTTTTTTTTCTTATTACAGGTCACTGACTTCTTGTTAACATCTAAGACCGAAAGAGTAGCTGATTTTTTAGTTAATTACATAAAAAAGGATACTATTGGATCTATCGCATTAGCTCATCTTGCATTTGCAGACCAATTTAGTGTACATGAGGATATATGCTTAGAAATTGCTCGGAAACATGCGATAGCTGTGGACTTTGCTAAAACTGGAGTTTCTGAGCGTCTTGCAAGGCATGAAAATCCAAAACAATTTCCAGATTTTATGGAAAAATTCTGGAAGAAGAAGTACAAATCTAAAAAGGCTCTTGGGAAAATGTACAGAGTTAGCAGAGATTTTGATACTGACAATCAGTCATACATACTACAATATAATAACGTAGAGGTAATATATTGTAAAAAATGACATTTTTATGAATAATTAAACAATAGATTTGGACAGAAATTATTGCGTAAGTTCTTATGCTCTGAAAAAAATTAAATTAGAGACAACAGATATATAATGACTGTACGATCAGTCTTTTTCTTTTTAAATATTCTTCCACATTTTATCACTTTTGTCTTTGAAGTGACTAACTGTTGTTTACAACATAAAAAGAACGAATGAAGTCACCGTTGGTTAGCTCAATTCGTACGTTTTTGGGTGTGTAAAGCCTATTAATGAAAAGCATTTCATCAGCCACACAATACAGTCACATCCTCAATATGGAGTGAATACATAAGCCATCATACAATGAGGCTAGTTTTCCTTACCGCGCACCTCAGATTGCATATATGGTCATAGGAATGTCATTTCCTTACCCTAGATAAGCGGAAATATACTGCTTGTATCAATGAGTTTCGATTCACGTTTGTACATTCCGTGGCCTGAATCTCATTAATTGATGTATTCTTGTCAGAAGGATTATTTTTAAGTTGGTGAGGGTGGTATTCTCAATTTCGTTTGTAAATTTTTTTAGTAGAATGAAATTGAACCTCTGATGCATGTAACGTTTATTCTCATAGGGTGAGCGTTACAGCGGTATAGTGACAACCATGTGCTTAATTTTCCGCATCTTTAGTGACCAACTGGAGACCTCTCCCTTCAACCTGACAATGAACCTATACATCCTTTTCGAATGCTATCGGAAAGATTTGAAGGTTTTTCTACGAACATTATTCCCTGTCTATCTTGGTCATTTTATCTCAAAGACATCGAGCTCATTTGAGGTGTAATTTAGGAAGATACTTGACTCTCTGACCATCAAATATGTGTGAACTGTTAGATATACACTGGTTTTACGAGTCAATATTGTTTTCTCTTGTGCAAATGATTAAAACTCGTATATCTTTCTTTTTACCATCCTATATAAGCATATATCTATAAGCTAGAGAAATTACCAATTATTAATACTGTAACTACTATCCATTAGTTTATTTTTTGGTTTTGTATTAAGGTATCCCGACTACGTTTGGAACCGTGATTTTAAAAAAGTGCATAAATGGATAATTTTCATGTTATCTAGTGTCACTCAGATTAGAATACATGCAGAAAATTGTTTTAAGGATATTTTGACAAAAAAAAATTATTTAAATACAATATTTTGGCAAAAAATTAACTTAAATAATCTTTATTCAAAATGTTCTCTTTTTGTGAAAAATGCTTCTATTATAATATTTTGTCTGAATATAGCTCAGACCTCTCTACAGGGGCTCAACTAGAATTTTTGAAAAATTCACATTATTTTCAGAGTTACCACCAATTAAAATAATTATTGGCGTTTTTTTTCTTAAAATTGCTCCCCTCTGTTGTCGTAAAATATGGATAAACCCACTTCTAAGTTATATATTTCAAACATTCTAGGTGAGCCTCTGTAGAGAGGTCTCAGCTATATTCAGGAAAAATACTATTATAATAGAAGCATTTTTCACCAAAGGAGAGCATTTTGAAAAAAAAATAATTCTAAGTTAATTTTTTGCCAAAACACTGTATTTGAATAATGTTTTTTCTCAAAATGTCCTTAAAACCCTTTTATACATGTATTATAATCTAAGTGACACTAAATATCATAGAAATTATCCATTTATGTGCTTTTGCAAAATAACGGTTCCGAACGTAGTCGGATACCTTAAAGCCGTGGTTGATGAGTGGTTATGATTACAAACTCTTGTCTGGTGTTATTTCCGCCGAATCACGGATTTGAGTCCTGGACCGTTAAATGTCTGCTGTTTTGAAGAGCTGATGCATAAGAGATCTAATGTTCTTACATTGGTGTAGTTGGAAATTTAGAGAGTGTACCTTTCTTTACTTAACCATTGTCCAAAATTACAAGGCACTTCTCCAATTACTCTTCACTTCTTTTGAAGTGCGAATTCAATGAACAATTAACATTTTTATTGTTCATTTTTTTTTCGTCACATCTGTGCATGTATCTTACCCATGTAATTTCAGAGAAAACAAGTTATTCTTTCTAATTGGTGTTTTTATTTTGAAAAATTATTTTTGTTATAGTTATTTTTAATCGCAATAAATATTGCTCAGAAATGAACATAAAGGAATTTTATTCTAATGTTTATGGTATTGTGAGAGAGATGAAAATGAATTTATAATAAAAATATCTGAACAACAATAAGTTTAAAAAGAGAATGCAAATTAAGCTTTATATTACAACGTGCACGAATGCAGTTATCAATGTTTTGTCAATTAAAAATTATTATTATACACGCTTTTGTAATTTGTCTGGCATGAAAATTTAGTTTTAATTTTTCTTTTATAGATAGATCCTGCACTTGTAGTTGAAGGATGGGAGAAATATAAGGCATCTGCTATAAATTCTAGAAACGAATATAACAACTGTTTGAAAACAATTCTTCAAACATATGGAATAAGTCACGAAACTGAAGCATTCGGCGGTTCATTCTTGAAATTGCACGCACGCTTTAATGAAAGAAGAGATAGGGCAGATATTGTCAATTTGGTTCAAACTTGGATCAGGGAATTGGTTGATAAAACTAGGAAAGAGTTCTTTAGAGATGTGAATGCATCAACTAATGCCAATCGCATTGTTGACGATATGGAGAGAAAAGCATCTGCTTGGTATATTGTAACTTATGGAGAAAATAATCCTGAATTCTTAAGCTTTCCTTGGGTCGTTTCGGAAATTTTTGTCGATATTAAGATACTCTCACCATGTGTAGGAAGAATCAATAATATTGCACCATTAACGCTGAAATTCGAGAAAGAAATTATAGAAAATGCAAATGCTGGAATGCTACCATCTCTGAACCCCGATGCCAAGCTTTTACTGAATTCGTTATATTTCCTTTGTGATCCTATAATTGTTGAAAGAGCTGTAAGTTTATTGTCAAAATGGGCTGATGAGGAGAAAATAATATCCTTAACATATGAAGAAGGAAAGTTTTTGTATTATGAAACTTTTATTAAACTAATTATCTATGTTGCGGAATCTGAGAATTATGTTTCTCGAGAACTTGTACGATCACAAAAGGAATTTCCATCAACTGCTGCATTGTGTATTTCTTTTTTTAAGTACTGTATGAAATTAAGGTTTCTGAGTAAACAGGAAGTAAAAGCCATTTTGCCATTCCAGGTTTATAATGATCGAATATTAGCTAAGGTTGCCTCGCAAGCTTTTCACACAATTGTTGTAACTGGTAATTTCTCATGTCTTTGCTATCATGAATACTTGTACGATGCTCCAGAAATTGTGGATATGAAAGTGGTATCAATTGACAGTTCGATATTTGGGGAATCTCCGATTGAAGAAAGCAAATTACGTAATGCTGAATCAGCTCTTCAACAATTTTCCGGAGTGGAGCACGTTTTAATGAGGGAGAACTGTCAAAGGGAGAAAATTATAGTAGATGGAAAAGGATCAGTTACTGCTATAAAACGTCTTAAAGGTGTGTTATTCAAAAGAAATGAAGTTTTAATCCAATTTTTCACAACGGGGACATTACCTGAATGAAATAAGTGTGCTTTACAACTGGCGCATCAACTTAAAATCAAATTGTCAGTATACGATATATGCTATGTATTGAAAAAGGATTGTGTGTATTATGTATCTCATATGATTATATTTTAAGTTTTTAATTATGTGAAAATAATAAATTTTCAGTATTTTTCAAATTCATTTATTATATTATTTTGCTACGTATAATAGAATAATCTCGGAATATTTGCGTACACATAAAATTTACATCAACTTAGTTGTGCAATATAGCTTTATATTAATAATAATATTAATTGGAAAATATTTGTTTCCTATTATTATTCAGTCTCGGCATTTATTATTATTATTATTATTATTTGTTATTTCAATGAATGAACGTCATTGAATACGGTATTTTTAATTAACAAGATGTGCATCTGGTAAATTGATTTTAATTTTCCTTTTTTGTGTATCTCGCTTTATATATAATTACGTAGAAAGTTTATTACAATGTCATACCTTAAAAATGTAAAATCCTTGCTCTTTTTAAAGGACTTAGGTTGATAATTTAATTAAAAAATTTTAAACCACAACAAAAATAATGGTTTGAATATTTGATGTAGAAATTAAATTATATTTTTCAAATGTAATAGTTATATTACAACGATTGATGTTGCTAAAGAAGATATAAATTTATTATCATTTTAATAAAGCAATATGAAATTTTATGGGGATGGACCTTGTAATGTTAAACGCGTGCTTGCTTTTGGTGCATTTATTAATAATGTTTCTATGTTTTATATTAATTGTTTAAAAAAATACACTTTTAGTTAGATTTATTACATATTCAGTTAATAGATTAGTTTTTAACTTTTTGTGTCTCACTTGTTCAAATAACATTTGTACACGCGTAATAAATAAAAGGCAAACTCCAAATTTTATTAAAATTGTTTCAAATTTACGTTATTATTCCCAAAATATGAATAAATGTTGTAAAAGATACAAATTGCTTGTGTATGTAGAAAAATTACTGAGCGCAATTAAAGAAATTACACTTATTATTATCTTTGATTCCTAATTATAATGTACGCTTAGAATTAAATATAAATATCTTTAAGAAATAAAGATTAAAGTTTTATATTGCGTGTTTATGTCATGTTTTTTGTGTCATTTTTGTATTATAATGATTCATACATTTTTATGTAATATCAGCTTTTTTTAAAAAGTTTATACAAGTATATTTCGGAGATTTTCTATAAAAAAATATTAGTTATTATAAATGAATACGCAGAAATAACTTAAATATGGTTTTATCTACAAAAAAGTGTTTATATAGTGTAAATGTATAAATCAAAATCAATTGTAAAATATATACTCTGAAAATATTTTTTTTTTATTTCCAATGTCAGGTATATGACATAAAACACACAAATATAGCTTACATAGAAAACAAACAAATAAGGTACTTAAACAAAAGAATAAAAATAATTGACCGCAATGTACCATCTAAGATGGTCTCCATCTGTAATAAAATACTGCAAAGTGGGCTAGTTGGGCCAGGGTGCCAGAGTTTAAAACAAGTGCGCCACCAAGCAATCACCCCCATTAGTTAGGCGTAATGTCACCACTGCTGTAGGGCAAGGTCATTTATATATATTATCTTCAATATTCTTCAACCAGTTCTACGTGGAATTTCTCCACACGTTTTGATGGCAGTTAAAGGCTGAAGTGTGTTTTATTACATTTAGCAGTGAAATAGAAATCTCCCTTTGACTCTTATGTGAGATCATCGATCCCTTCCTAGCTAATATGTCGGCTTGTTCATTGTCATCCATGCCGCAATGGGAAATGTGGATTTTTTTCTTCCTTGGATTTTCTCGATAAGTTCGACATTGTAATACATGTAAAGGTGTAGAAGCGGCACCAGAAGCAAAAGCTTGAATTGCTAGCTTCGAATCATACAAAATATCACAACCTTACAAAAATCTTAATTTCTAATTAGAACTTTGTTGTAAAGCTACAAAATAGCAGTTGGCTCACCATCAAAAGCGATTCCAGAATGTCGGGCTGGGATATAAAATGTAAATAATTCACAAAATACCCCTGCATCAACATATTTGAATTTTGGTCTTGAATCTTGGAAAGCAATAGAAAAGTGTTTCTCTCATACTTTAAAATTTTAAGTTCTAGAATATGCCTTATCTAATTTTCAGCTGAAGAGGTAATCCAGAATCCAAAGAAAAACATTTAACTTCATTACTTGAGGCATGTTTGGCTATTAGCTTGCTATTAATTTAAAACACACACACGCACATGGTTGTTTTCCAGTACTAGGCATGTTTTATTTAATTTGTCTGGCTTTAATGATTTTCTCTGGTTCCAATCCCTTATTCATTTATATTACACACATTTTGAATGAGAAGATAAATCCAGATACAGAAAATGTTAATGAGTTTCGTAGTTCGCAGAGTTTGAATTTCATTGCAAACTCGTTTCACTTCACAGAGATAATCTATGGAAATGTAAGCAAGATTTATTTATAAAGTAATTATTGAATGTAAGGTTTATCATTGTCATCTGACAATGTTTTAAACTGCTGTGTTTTATCACCAATGACTCCATGTGTAATTTTAAAATTCTGACCTGATTCAACTGATGAAATCACTGCTTTTTTTGAGTTTCTTCACGTCACAGGGATATGGATCTGCAATAGATCCTCTGTCCCCTATCTGAGTTCGTGTGTTACAGTATATGTAATAAAAACTGTGATAACACATAATATACATACTTTATATACGCTCGTGTCCACAAAATTAAGGTCACAAACATAAAATCTGCGAAAACGGATCAACTATTTACTGTGTTGCCACGAAATGTGGCACAAAGGCATTATGCATTGTCGGAAAGAACAAAAATATGGAAAAGATATCAACTACGTATTGTGATTCACGTCATATAAAAATTTCATTTCAATGAGTCAGATATAAAGCATTTACCTCGGGAAAAGTCTTTCTAATGTGGAGCGTGACCACTGTGAAACGCTACACAACGAGCTGTCGTACTGTTTTTGAGTGTCAAAAAGTATTTGTGCCAACAAAGCCCATACTTCCAAATGAGGGAGGTCCTGGGAGGAAAGCTACGTGAAGTTATTTTTCCTAGATCGTCCCTAACATGTTCAATAAAGTTGTGTTTCGAAGACTTCGAGAGTCAATCCATATGGCCAATAATCTACTCCTTTATGAAATTCATCAACAATGTCAGTTCTGTATTGAAGCGCATTACGGTCCATAAAATTGTAGTCTGGTCTCATAGCACTCCGAAATTTCTTTATTTAGACTTCAAGGACATCATCCCTATAATGTTGTGAGTTGACAGTACCCGCATCGAAAACGTACAGTGATGTACGACTGCTCAACATTGTGCCACCACACACAAGGATTTCTTTACCACCGAATCCGTCGATTTTGGTTACGTAGGAGGGATGAAAGCGAGTTTTATTTTCTCTCCAGATGAAGACTCGACGAAATCCCTTTGTCTAATTCATTTCGACTCATCACTGAAATAAACGCGCCACATTCTTATAGTGTCCACGACTGAGATTTTCGTCTCCACAATCTTCGGTTTTTTTGCTGGATACAATCAAAGGGACACACCAAACTGGACGCGGTGCGTAAAGGCCGATCTCTGAAAGACTGCTGTACACTGTTTACCAAGAATTCAATTTTCCAGACACAGCAGAAAGGTCACGAGCTACCTGAGGAGCCGTTATCCGCCTATGTCTCGTCCGCTTAAGGTATCCGACTACGTTCGGAAACGTGATTTTGAAAAGCGAATATATATATATATATATATAAATGGATAATATTTATATTTAGTGTCACTTAGGTTAGAAAATATTTAAAAAATTGTTTTAAGAATAGTATTTCACTAAAAAGTTATTTAAGTATAATATTTTGACAAAAAATGAACATAGAATGACCCATTTTCAAAATATTCTCCTTTTGTGAAAAATGCTTCTATTATAATAATATACTTCGCCTGTATATAGCTCGGACCTCTGTACAGAGGCTCAACTGGAATTTTTGAAATATATAACTTAGAAGTGGGTTTATCTATGTTTTACGACACAACAGAGGGGAGAAATTTTAAGAAAAAAACTCCGATAATTATTTCAATGGGTTGTAACTCCGAAAAGAATGTGAATTTTTCAAAATTCATATTTGTGATGCCTCTGTTCAGAGATCTGAGCTATATACAGGCAAAATATTATTATAATAGAAACATTTTTCACAAAAGGAGAACATTTTGGAAAAGGTTATTCTAAGTTAATTTTTTGCCAAAATATTGTATTTAAATAATTTTTTTTTGTCAAAATATCCTTATAAAACAATTTTATACATGTATTCTAATCTAAGTGACACTACATATCATGAAAATTATCCATTTATGCTCTTTTTTAAAATCACTGTTTCGAACGTAGTCGGATACCTTAATGCCAAGTAGCGATTCTCTGTGGATGTCAATGCTCTGGCGACCTTTCTGGTGACAGCAGCACTTGTTTGAAATTGATATCATAGCCGCGAGACCACTTCCAGGCCAGTTTAAACCATCGAGCCCCCACCGCTTGAGACTGGCCAACTTTAAGCCTGCTAATGGTTCTCTGTCTCAAAGAATCATCTAAGTGATTGTGAAAAGTCATTCTCACTGCAAACAGATTAACTTGTTTGTTTTCATGCAATATTCACACGGAAATGGAGGCAAAATTTCCATATACTTGAACGATCTCAATGCAGTAGGTCTGCAAAAATTAACACTCTACACAACATTTTTTCCTAAACCGAAGGTGGATGTTCTATCAGTTCTGCCGGAGGTGTTTTAACATTATTACGAAAAACATTTTTGTGACTTGAATTTTGGAGAAAAGTATATTATACTTTGTATGGTACATAAAATCATGTAGCTGTTTTCAAAAATTCTTCCAATGATTGTGTTGTTGTCTGGTGGGGATCTACAGTAAATTACTAGGTAATCGACAGTTCATGTGTGTTACTCTAATATATATATATGCAATATAATTAAATTTAAACCAAACCACGAACTACAAGACAAGTAATACGAAATGGAATTGTAGGTTTATATTTGATTAAGCCCCCTTGTAGAGGGACCGATGCGTGATACATCTTTTGATGCCTTAAGTGGTGTGGAAGTTTTGAATAATCAGATGTTAGCTCGACACTTGACATGATTCAGAAATATGAGATTCGCCATCAGCAGTCATCGTTTTTTTTCTAAGTGCGTCGTTAATGAATAATCAGTGAATCGAGTGAGTGAATATTAATGTCTCACTGTTCAGTTACAAGAAGGCTTTTGACAACACACCTCGTAATTTTGAGCCATGGTTAAGTAACGAGGACAACACCTAAGCTGGCACCCCTCTACTAACTACCACACCAATGGGAGGACGTTTGAGCTTTTGACAGATTTAGCGTGCATCGTTCCCCTACACGGTGGGTCTTTAGAGGTACCGGGCTCGAACTCGTGACACGCCAGCCACGATCCCATACCTTGACCACTTGGCTACCGCGGCCACTTAGGTTGCTTGAAAGTGCGACGCTAATAAACACTCACTCTTGCGTTTATCGTTGAAGTTAATGGATTTATGATCAATTAGTTTTAAATTTCATCGCACGTGAGCGAGTGAATATTAACGTTGCACTGTTCAGCTACACGAGAGCTTTTGGCGACGGACCACGTAATTTTGAACCATGGTCGACACCTGAGCTGGCATCCTCTCCTAACTACCACACCACACCAACGGGAGGGCGTTTCAGCTCTCGAAAGATTTAACGTGTATCGCTGCCCTACACGGCGAATCTTTAGTGGTACTGGTCTCGAACTCATGACATGCCTGCCATGATCCGATACCTTGACCACTGGGCTACCGCAGCCCCTTCATTGCACGTGTAAGCAACACGAAGGCTATTGATGACAGACACCAGAATATTGATCCACGATCAAGTTCACAAGGATGACACCTGAGTCGGCACCCGTCCTCCAAACTTCCACACCATGCCAACGATATGATTTTGAGTCTTGACTATTGTCACAGCTTCTACACGGCTTATCTTCAGGGCTTTAAGACTCGGACCCATGATTAAACAATGTCGGCCACGAGGTCGCAACCATGACCTCTAGGGTACTTCATACCTGAGTCACGTGTAATTAATTCTGAAATGATGACAATTTTAAACAATCCCACATTGCTTGACTCAATTTTATCCCAGTGGCAACAGTTACGTATTTAGTTTAAATCATGGTTTTTAGTGAGGAGTAGTTAACAAATTCAAACAACTTATATTTTCGTTAACAATAATTAAAAAATAACGGTAAAATATTTGACAATATGCAGCGTTATAACGATATAAGTGAATGCATTCAAATGTGTGACAGGATTTTGAGAACTAATACCTATCCACGAAAGAGCCTCATTCCTTCTGACGTCCAAGAAAAATTCAGTGAGTTCAGTTTTATTCTAAAATTTTATGAAATGTAATGTGCAATATTTTTTCATAAAAATATGCAACGTATATGTATACTAACAATTTATTTCAAGAAATACATTTGAAGAATGTCTTTTTTTGGTATGTAAGCTGTAGCACACATTCAAATGTATCATAAAAGGAATCTCTTTATAGTATAATTTTAAGTTATAATTCATGTACTAATATTGCGAAATACAAATACAAATACCTTTTTTCTATTATTTCATAATTAGGAGTGATAATAGAATACAATTTGCACATTAAGACACACCAGTTAAAGTATCTTTTAAGTCATGAAAATTTTCATTTTGGCATCTTTTAATTCGCAATAAATCCAATATTGAAATATTTGTTATAAACTCAATATAGATTTGCAATAATTCAAGATAGAACAGCAAATGCTTAGCTTTTCGAATTTATATCCAATCAAATTTTATATAATTACTGTCTTTTTGAAACTATTAATAAATTGTATCCAATGTAGATATCAAAGTTAAGGATTCGAGTTTTCATTAGTTCTGATTTTCAAGTCTGATTGGATTAACACTTCTAGTATATGCTCAAGAAATAAATTTAGAAAAATAACAAACATGTAAAGAACTTTTCATCTTTGCAGCAGTCCTAGCGCAAAAATAGCATTTATTTGCGAGAATTAAAATGAATTTCTTTAAAAAGATTTTCCTGTATGCAATTCTTTTGAGCTTTGTTTTGATAACTCATGAAGTGTATGGAACAGGTTGTATTTTCTAACTCGTGCAGTTAACATAGTGCAAACAATCAATAGTTAACATTTCTTAATATGAACCAGCTGAATATTCTAATATCACTAAAACATTTCTTTGTTAATTGTTCTTTAAATGTGTCCTAATATAAGAAACGTACATACATTTCCCCACTTCCTTCTCGACAACTAACACGATATTTAAGCATTTATTATTTTTTTAATTGACACATATTGACATTTTGATTGGTGTAAAAAATTTATTATTCAATATTAATCATTAAATTTTGTACCTACAGTTCCTTAAGAAATTTTTGAATTTACTTTAGCAACATCACATTCTCTTTTTCTCCCCAGCTTTCTTTACGTAGCATATTATTGAAACCTTATCAAAATTCTTACTTTGTATAGATTTCACGTGTACCATTTTCGTTCAGAGATTTGCTCTGATTTATGTAAACAGAGGATTATTTTTCTTTAATGTTAGATTTCATACACTTATTAACCATTCCAAAATTTCTTTGAACTAAGTGGTAACTCTCTGGGCGAGGCTTCCACTTCTGTACTACTTTAAAGGGTTGAAAATATCTATTTTTGACAGTTTATTGATTTTAATATAAAAATTGACAATTATCTTTATAATCTAAATATTATATAAATGTTTCTATAGAAATATTATTTACTAATTTTCTCTTGTTGTTTGAAAAGAGTACAATGTGTGTCTTATGTCAGTCACTGCTTAATACCAAGTAAAATACGTCAATTAATTATGAATTATTTTAAATAGTGTCAAATGCATCATTTCTGAAGAATATAAACACATTTTATCCGTCCAGAACTATTGTTGTGCAAAATTTTTTGCCCGAAGCCGAAGCTCATGTTCAAAGTTTTGTCGCTATGTTTGGTGTTGTAGAAATATGCGAATTGATCAAAGAAGATGCTCCATCTTGTTTAGCTGTTGTACAGTATAAACTGAAGCGTTCAGCAGCCGATGCATTGCTTGCGATGCCCTATTGTCAGGTATGATAATTTTGTAGTTAGTGATATAACTACATTGAATAGTTTGCATATTACGTGTTAATTTCGTGATATATTTTATTGTATAATGGTATTCAAATTCCTTATACAGAGTGATAAATGATCGTATTATATTTGTCTTTTAAGGCTAGAATAGATATTTAAGAATAAATAAGATATTTCTTTGAACAAAAATTGCTGTAATTTCACCTGAAAGGTTAACTATTCCGTTATATAGTATTGTTGCACGAATAAAAATTAAATTACGATAAATAAATGAATTTAAAACACGCAGTATTCGATGAAATTTTTTTGAAAAGTACAGTGGCTTAAGTATTTCTCATTTAATATACTTTGCGATAGCGAATTGTCACAGCCCCGAACTCGTGGCTGGTATTGCATCTGTCAATTTAGAGATTCGAGTCCTAATATCTTTAAATGGAAAACATGCGTTAAATTTGTCGAGGATTAAATCCTTAAGCTTGTACGGGCATGAATGCTGTACCCACTTAATTTTCGTCCTAATCACCTAACAATGGTTCAAAATTATGTGGTCCGTCACCAGTATCTTTCGTGTGATTGTGAAATTTGCATGTCAATAAAACAATAAAATTAGCAATATATATATTAATATTTTTATAACTGGACGAGTTGACCCTTCGAAGTGTAAGCGTAACAATTTTGAAATGAAACTTAAAACTCAATTCCAATATCTTTGCAATTATTTACTTATAACTACTATCTCAAGACCTTAATGTATTACATTTTGTTCAAAACGATAAAGAATGGTACAAAAATAACTGGATCTAATGCTTAAGCAGATAAAATTGTTTTTAGGCAATTTTTACATTTACGGACGCAAAAGATTACTGGATTTCTAAGGAGCAGTGGGTTATAGATTTTGCATTAATACTGTAAGATCGTCTTGTTGTTGAATTAATCATTACTCAAATAAACCGGATTTACCGTATTTATTTTCTTCAAAACACATCACTAAATTTAAAACTCTATTTACAATTACAAATCGCATAGGGAACTACAGGCATCGTCCTCCATTTTCACGTTCGAGACTACTTTCTTCTTCTCTCCTTCCCGCTCAATCCAAAAACAGTTCACAGCAGCGCCCTCTTTCTAGTCTATCGTGTGCTATGCGTCAAGCCTCCTAGTGCCACGCCGTTACAATACTAAACTGCAGAAGTCGGAAAAATTGTCATGAAAGGAAAGATAAGAAGTGGAGTATTATGAAAGCAAAACAAGTTCGATGCCAAAATAAAAAAAAGATCGTAGCAATGATCTTATCAAGTTTTGGTTCGTGGAGACGATTTCAAACCAAATCCCCTCCCAGAGGGTTACAGTGCTTATCTATCAAATTCATTGCATATAACAAACTTGGGTTCAACTGAGAATTTTCATATTAAAAATATATTTGGAGAATAAATGTCAGAAAATGCTATTCCTACAAGATTTTCAGGTTCGATGGGAACTCGAAAATCAATAAAATAGCTCAATTACCAAAAAAAATTCAGTTTGTCTAAAAGCACCCATTTACTGATAAATAACTTACTTATGGTGTTTGCATCCATCTATACTCCAATGTACATAGGTGACGAGAGTAAGCCCCCTCCTACGAATTGATCTCGAATTCATGATTCACGGCAAACGTTGGAACCAGGTTTAGAATCATATTGCTACTAAAGATCGTCGTGTGGAGACGTTATGCATGTTAATTCTGTCTTAGCTCAACGTCCTCGCATGGTTTGGAAGTTTAAAGTGTGAGGTGCCAGCTCAGGTGATGTTCCCTTCCCTTCACTTAACCATAGTTTGGAATTCAGAGATCCGTTGCCAGAAACCCACCTTGTAGAGGGAGCCGATGCACCATCAATTTGTCGAAGCTCATTGTCCTTCCGTTGGTCCTCATTACTCGACCAAGGTTCAAAATAACAAGGTCGGTCACCGTTTGCCTTCGTGTTTCTTTACATTGCGACGTTAATATAAGTCTCACTAACTCTCTTTTAGCCAATAACAGTTCTGTGGCTACGAAATGGGACACTAATTAACAATCAATCAAAATTTAGGATACATTAATGGGAGGAAAGATTTGATGAAGATAGTTTCTGCATTAAAAAAATTGACTATTGTAAAAAAGCAAGCTTTTAATTATCATGCGTGATACAGTTGGTTCTTAACTCATTAAAAAGTTCATAAATATTCCTCAAACAGTTAGATTAGAGAAACAAGTATTGATTGCAGCTTAGGAAATATTTTTATTTCGGGGATTTTCTTTTATCCATTTCTTGAGATAGATTTTTTTTTAAAAAAACCACTGATATTTAGGGAATTTAATTGGTAATAATTAGGAAATTAAGTTTTTATCTGTACTTTTTTTTATCTTCAAACTTGTTTCTTGTACTTTTGTTTCTTCTCTCAAAAGCACTTTACAGCAACAATGTGTGAAGTAATTTCTTAATAGCTGCTAACATACCTTTGCATATTTCTCCTGATTATTATTCCTCTTGTACGAAACCAATGAGCTTTTCAAATGCATTTTCTGTAGATTATACTATAAAAATATACGGGAAGAATGTGTTGTGTGTGTGTATAGATTGCAAGTTTGAGGTTATTTTTTCCCATCGAAGATATTTGGCAGTGAAACTAAAACCTCAAACTCGCTTCAAACAGGAAGGATAAACTGAACTGAGGTAGAATTTCAAATATCTTTCTTGTTTCCGATTGTGCAGGGCCAGACCATGATCTTTGGGGGCCCTGGGCTAACAATATCTATGAGGACCCCTAAATAATTATTCTTTGTCTTTTTCCTACAAAAAAAAGTTTGTGCGAGAAAATTTAATATATATATATATGAAAATTAAGTTTTAATTTTATTTCATACAATCTAAATACGTTATAAACAATTACATAATTTACAAAAAAAAACTTTTCAACACTTTTTTTGCTGCAAATTTTTTTATTTGCTCATCACATTTTAAGTCTTTAGTGAAATCAGTATTAATAGAAAGAAGTGATAAATAATTAAGCCTAGTATATATATTTGCCATTGTTTTGTCCTATATTTGTTTTCTATACAGGAGATTTTAGTTTTAGAAAACGCACGCTCTGCTTCACAACTACTAATATGGAGCGTTAGAAAAATCTTTAAAATGGTTTACAAATTTGGAAAAACGTAAAGTTTCTTTTCAAAAGTTAAATTGGCCACATCACTACAAATATAGGACTCTCTCATTTTGTTTTAGATAAGCTTTGAATTCAACATCTTTATTTACTAAATGTTGGTCTACGTCATCTGAATATTATTCAATAGCGCGTACTCTCCAGGTCGACGTTCTCCTTACTTTGATCGCACAGATCCACCAAAAATTTTAATTTCTTATTATATTCCACATACACTTGGCCTCTTCTATTTAAATCAGGGATTAGCTTATCTAACCCAAAACTAAGCATGTTTCTTTTAAATTTTTCTGTCCCCCGTACACAGCTTTTTCTGTTGATTTATCTGCAAATTTTGAAATAACTCGTATCTTGTCCACATCGCTATATTCTTTTCCTACTCTAGAACTTAATTTTTTGGCTGCGTCTTTTTTGATACTCCTTTAGTTTTTGATCTGGTTCATGTCGTACATTGCTTATAAACGTTTTTACTGACATAATTAACTTATTCCCTCCACAAATGTCCAAACCAGGAGTCTGTAATTTTTTGTTAACTGAATTAAATCTTTCTAAAATTTCTTCCCAAAATGTAATTAAAATGGCAGTTTCGAGTTTTGTTAATTTAATAAATTTATACTGCCTCTTTCGAAAATCAATTATCTTATTTTCATTGTCACTAAATGTCTAAAGAATTTAAGTCTTCAACAGCATCTCGTAGTGACAAGACCATCTGGTCTGGCTTAAACTTTTTAAGGTAAATTTCAGTTTAATTTCACGATTTAGAAATTCCCATCCATGCGTTGAAGCAGAAAAGAAAACATATACTTGTTACACATTAAACCAAAGAAGTTCACGATTTCATTTGCAACCTTAACTGTTTCTGCAGCAACCAGATTAAGAGAATGTGCAGCACACGGAGCATAATTAGAGATAAAGCAGCGGATAAAACAGTGTACATGTTCGCATAACGTATTTATGTATAATTATAATATTTCTTTAGATTTTAGCCTGGGTGAAAAGCACAAGTCGTAAAGTTGATTTATAATAGGGTTCCTTCAGGGACAAGTTCATGATGCCGATCAGGTGCTGAGCCCACTGATAGCTGTTGGCCCCAAGTTAGCTAGTGAAGCGACGCTGTATATACATGGCCCTTTATATACTCGGTAATTTTTACATTGACACTTGTTTACAGTAAATGTTTAATTTCCCTCGGAAACAGGGAGATTTGGTGAGCAACAAGGCGTCAAATTACCCTTAAAAATCTGCTTAGTATTATTGCTTGGATACTCTCACCCAGTTAGAACGTGAATGAACAGAGAAAAGAATTTCGTGGAGACATTTCAGTACGACATTTGGGTTTAAAAGACGCTGCCCAAAGGAATCGGTATCAGGACACCAGAATCGAAATCAGAATCAGGATCCGAACTCTTAGATTAATTTTAACCACGTAGTATCCCTTTGCTCATCTCCCTCTCGCTTTTGTTTTGATCATAATGAAGTAATTTCAATAAACTTTAATTTTCTATGATTCGGAGTCTCTCTTTATTTAAATTAGAACCTGGGTATTTAAGAATCATTTGACTCCATATCGCTAGCTATAGAGTGGTGTAAATGCAAATTGTTTGATTTTACAACCATGTGTTGACATTAGAGTAATGCCCAATGCCCTGCTACTTAAATAAGCTTATTTTATTGGGGTGGGGAAGACAAGGATGCTTTCTGGTAAGAGGTCCGTGTGATCAACCCTCCACCAGCACCTACTCCAAAACTTAGTGTCAAGAAAGGTAGAAAATACTATGTCAGTAAAGAAGGATATAAATCATGTGTTAGGTCCGCCAGTCCGGGAATTTTGACATTAAAATCCATAGATATCCATAAACTTATAGTTGGAAGGATCGTCGACCTCATGTACACACAACCAAAGTAAATTACTCTATATATTCCATACACAGACCCCCTTCAGTACAATAAGTATTAGTAATAAGTAGTTTTGTAAAAAACCCAACTTTTTGATCTAATATTTTAACAGCGACACTTACGCTGTGTAATTGACGTGTATATTCGTCATTACTCTATTCCCGTGACACATTTGCGGCCACGGTAGCCAGGTGGTATAGGTGTCGGATCGTGGCTGGCTTTGTCACGAGTTCGAGCCCAGTACCACTAAGTATCTGTCAAGAGCTGAAACGTCCTCCCATTGGTGTGGTAGTTAGGAGAGGGGAGCAGCTCAGGTGTCGTCCACGTCACTTGACCACAGTTCAAAATTACGTGGTCCGTTGCCAAAAGCCCTTGTGTAGCTAAACAGTGTGCCGTTAATATTCACTCACTCACTTACCCGTGGCACACTTAGTTGCGCATTCTCAAACGGAGGAGCCACAGTTAACTGGTTAAAAGTAATAAATAAAAACATCGAAGTTATGATTATATTTTTTTCGTGCGTGCGTGAGAATAATCTAATATATGTGATACTTATCAACATATTTAAGGTTTGAGTTTAATTCATGCATGGAAAATAATGAGGTTTCTAAAACATTTTCCTGTTTTTTTTTGCTGTTTATTTGCCTTGCTAAAATTCAAGTATTCATACGTTGTAATTTATACCCTGCGCATATTTCATTAAAAGATATTAAGCAAGGGAACCCCCCATATAATTAGTATTCAAATAATTCTTCAATTTAATAAATAGTATACAATTACTATAACATTCTGTTTTTAAAAATATTGTTGAACTCTTTTCTCCAGGTCCGTGGAAGTAATCTAATTGTTAATCTTTTATGGAATGGACCTTATGAAAATATAGGAACGTTTACTCAAAGTGTGCGCAAGTCTTTTAAAGAATGTGCAGAAAAACGCGTTGTATGCATTGGGCACCTTCCCAGAACAATTACAGAAGATATAATTCGTAGAAAGTGTGAAAAGTATGGTAAGGTTGAGAACGTCCAAGTTCAACCTCAAGACCAAGGAGCATTTGCGTACGTAGTTTTCCAGTCTGCCTTTTCAGCAGCAATAGCCAACTATTGCCTCCGCAATAGTTCGTCCAGCAATGCGGCTTTGATGCTCGGGTACAGGTTCGTATATATAAAGAATTTTATCTTAAGTGATAGTACATTGGTTAATTATTATGCCCAGAGGATGCTTACTTGTCATTTAGGATTTGGGGTGTTTTGTCGTACGTCTGCATCAGTTATCACAGGTATAAGGTTGTTTATGGGCTAGCCGTTCAGGGGGTATAAACGAAACTTCATTTTTAACCAAAACGTTCGTAACTACTGAAACATTTACGAGAAAATCTTAGAAATGTTTATGAAAAATTGTATTGCGCAATTACGTGAGCATCGTTAATACTTCAGCTTATTGTGTACTGTATTTTCACACCATAAGAGATTAAAAAGTGATTTGAACATGTCAGAACTATCTATTGTCAACTTCATAATTAGGTTTCCTGGAGTGAAACTTGGATTTAATCGGTACGGTTGTGCGAAAAAGCTATGCATTTTGCTAATCGAAACTTACATTTTTAATATAATATACTTTTTAATATTTAAATATATTGTTTTCTTACTGAAATTATACATTAGTTATATAATTTGTTTTACACGGAAAAGAAGCTAAAATAACTTTATTTCTGAAATGAGCAAAAATGAAATGTTTAAGAAAAATTAAGCATTAAGGATTGAATGCTTATGGAATTATCATGGTAATAATGGAAAAAGTAACAGCAATGAATTTATTAAATGATAATATTGAAAAATCGAAATACCTTATAATAATGGCTTTTATGCCAGTTATAACTTATTTTGCTTGATGATTGTGTTTTTCTTATTTTAAGCTGATTCAATGTGGGGCTATAGACAACTATTTTTCCTGAAATGATTTCTACTTGATTTTTTAATAATTATGTTCATATTTCAATTATACAAGTAGGCATCTAGCTCGCTTTTTCATATAAATTATCCAAAAATTTTAATTGCAATCAGATGATTATATACGACGATTATGGTTTAATGATAACTTCGATATCTACTTTTTTACGAAGTCTATCAGACATCCAAAAAGTCATTTTGCTGCTAGAAGTATTTTCAGAAAATCGACATCGAATGACGGTTGAAAATGCACGTTTTGCAGAACAAGAACTATTGCGAAACGACTGCGAGTAGTATACAAACTGAGACTAGAGAAAGAAATCCAGCTATCGGAATGATTTAAATGTGGGTGGAGTTTAGAAGCCTTAGAGAAATTGAGTGTGATTGTTACTTGTTTTAATTCCTTAACTACTGAGCAGAAATTACGAAATTCACCCCCCCTCCCCGAGGGCCACCGTTTTACCCACACGCGCGCGTTGTTACTGGGTTTATTGAGGGAAAAAGAGGTGTGTTTTTCAACTTTAACATCGTTTATTTTCACTTTAAAAAAGAAAAAAAAAAAGAATAAAATGAGGAAATGAAAATAGGAAAATTAATGTTTAAGAGTTACAATATAATAAAAAAAACGTTATAACTTACCTATGTTTTGTGATATATTCTGAAAGAGGGTTTGTTCACGCATTGATTCTTTGTTCATTATTTAAAATCTCTAAAAGATTACAACAAATTAAATGGCCAGAACTCTAAGACAAAGAAATTTTATTAGAACGTTCTCCATACACCCTTAATCTGTCGCAGTTTACACATACACTGAACACTACACACATTAGCGCCCTTTCGAGACAAATATTCACTTCTTGTTGTGGGCGTCACAAGAATTATTAGTTCAACACTGAACATCCACCCCCAGGTTGAATGACACATTCAACAATTTACAAATAACACAATAATACACAATACACACAAAAACAGAACACAGAAAATACTAATACACAATAAAAGTAATATTGTTCAATACACAAAAGGTAAAGTACTCAAACACACAAATTGAATTGAAAAAAAAATACAGATTTGAAATTTTCATGTACATTATTCATTTGAAAAGGGTAAAATACAAAGTTTAGTTATAGGACGTTTAAAATTTTAGTTTTCACTAACACTACTGTTATCTTATTATCTTTACCATGATAAACTTCAATAGTTCTACCAAGAGGAACAATTACACTCGGGTAAATTATCTTCATTCAGAATTACCATATCATTTATTTTTACGTTATTCTTTTCAAAATACCATTTATTTCGATTCTGTGAAGTGTACTGTAATAATTGTTTGACCAACATTTCCAAATGTGTTGCACAATTTTTGTTTTTGCCACACTTTTCACCTGTTATCAGACACTTCAGTTAGACTTGGCTCTGCAATGGATGTAATGGGACGACCAACTAGGAAATGACCAGGAGTCAAGGCGTCAAAATCGTCAGGGTCACACGACAAAGTATAGAGGGGACGTGAGTTGAGAACTTCCTCGATTAGGTTAAGAATGGTTAAAACTTCGTATGTAAATCTTAAATTACCCACACACATTACACGCCTGAGGTGATATTTGACGGCTTTCACTCCAGCCTCCCACAGGCCTCCGTGGTTTGGAGCTCTTGGTGGAATAAAACTCCATTCAACACGTTCTTCACACAAAAAATTACACAAATTACTATTGCAATTACTCATAATTTCTCTAAGTTTTTTTTAACTCTAATTGTGTGACAACAAAATTGGTAGCGGTGTCTGAAAATATGTTCTGATTTTCCTCGTCTACTGAAAAATCGCTTTAAAGCTGCAGTGAAAGCTTCACTAGATTAATAGGTAACTATTTCGAGGTGACACTCCTTTGTCACCGTGCACACAAAAATGCGCCTATAGACTTTATTTAAGACTCCTTTTCTTTGAATAGGATATTTAATCCAAAAATATCCACTAAACTTTATTCCTATTTTGCTAAAAGGAAAACTTTGAGAAATTCTCTTGGCTGACAATTGACCCATAATTTGTAAATAAGTAACGGGTTTTGCTTTAAAACGAATTATACAGTTATTTACAAGTAAATACAAAATCAGCACACACACACATTCACATAAAAAGTATCACTAAGAGTTATCTTAAAAATGTTGAACAATAAGGAAAATATTGTTTACACACAAAGAAAACTCTAATTAAAATAAATAATAAACTAATAATTCTCCAACTCTAATTAAGTAGTAGTTTAGAAAAGAATTAAGATTTATGTGTGTTACAATGTTCTCTTAACTTTTCCTCATTCTTTATATTCATGTAGCACACACACAAGTACAGAAACCAAAATTATTTTATTATAAAATATCAAGCTTCACAAATGGCATTATTGAATTAATTCTAAGCGTACACATGTAAACAACACTAATTACGTTTATAAGTTCTAAATTAGACAGTTTCTCAGCAACTATGAAAATCCCACTTATAATTAATATATTGTTAACATATATGTATATGCAACGTTAATAAAAGAAATATAATAAGGATACATTTTCAGTTAACAGTGTCCAACCTAGAGGGATTGATCATTTTACCTTCCGGGCTCCTCCTCAAAAGTGTTCGCTTGGGGAGGAGGGGAAGTCAAATGTTATCTTTCTTACAACTAATAAATTTAGCTCCTGGGTGTGAAACTTAAATCCCCATTGAATATGGAGGTCGTAACCCCTCCATCTATTGTCATTGTTGACTCTTTTAAACAAGATACCAACAAATTAATTTTCTCATTTTTCGATTGCAGTCTATCTGCACAATCCTTAGTAATAAAATTTGACTCCACATCTAAAAGTGCTCTTACCTCATGCAGGATGCCAAATCTATCCCTAAGGTAACACTGATCACTACTCGGCAAAACTGTTTTTGTTTTATTTTTTAAACTCGTTGCTACGAACGACTTGTTTTCTTCATTTCCACCTTGGGGGAAAACGTCGCAATCTGATCCTTCTGGTTCCCCGAACACATCTGCGAGCTGGTTGAGAACGGACCCTTCAACTCTTTGGTGGGGGGCGAAAGATTCGGTTTATATCCGTTTTGGGGAAATGGATAAGACGGTTATGTGGCTTCACACAAAAACAGTCCTTCGCTCTGCACTTTCTCACATTGCAGTTAGAGGAAAAACACTTGTGAAACACAAATGTTTAGCTTTTACGAAATCCGTTCTTTCACTGACACTGAGAGATTTAAATTTTGGGCATGAATACAGCGGGTGGAACTCTTTTGATTTGCAACAAAAATATTTCACATTTTTAATGGAAGACGCTAAATTACGCTTTAAATTTAATTTACGCTTGAAATATTTTTTGCTCCACGATGATTATAGAACTCATTACGTTTAAACATAGGAAATAAATTGTTCTCTAATTTTTCCCTTAGATGATATAAAAATATCGCACTCGCGGCTTAAACCACATTTCGCCCAGCTTGATGCCAATATGCGCATTTAATTCTCGGTCTAATGTCTTTATTATCTTATCTGATATTATTAACTCGCAAATTGACTTGAAATCATTGACCTCCCGTAATTGGCAATAGTAATTAAAATTTGCACTTAATCTAGAAGCTAATTGAAGATAACTCTCGCTAGGTAATTTTTGAGCCTTTTTAAATTGATTTAAACATCCATTGGGAGTCGGTTGAAATTATTTTAATACGATTGTCTTCAATTTATCAGTCACTTAAATCTTTCTCTCGAAGATAAATCATTGAATTATTTGCTTTCACTTCTAGAATATTCAAAAGAATTTCGGGTTTTAATTTCTCGGGAACATTTTAAGTTTTGAATGCCTTTTCGATTGATTGAAAAAATAAATTAAACGACTCTGCTCTTTGGGGTACAGGGATAGTTAAGGTTTTAATACTTTTAATCAAGCTTTCAGTATTACACTCGGTTGTAATTAATTGATTTTCATTTTGTTAAGGTACATTTTTACCCGATTGATTATGTAATTTTACCATTTCTAAATCCTTCCCTAACTGTGACAGTTTAATTTTTTTCAATTTCTAGTCTATTTTCGTTTTCATTCCTTCTATCATTTTTCTACTCCAACGCACAATCAACAATAGTCTGATACGTTTCCTTATCATTTTTATAAATCTCACTCTCCTGTGTTGATTGTCTTAAATCTAAAACCTTAGCATTGTCTGGGACAACTAAATTCAACTCTTTTGTAATAGTTCGCAATTCATATTTTTTAAATTTGCCTATACTCATTTTCATATAGTAAAATTTTCTCAATCACCAATGAAACAAATAAATCATAATTTAACTATCCCAAACACAAATTAAAATTATCTCTACCACAAATGAAACATATAAATCACACATAATTATCTAAACCACAATCAAAGAGTTATCTCTATCACAAATGTAACATAACTCACAAAATTATCTCAAAACACAAAAAATAAAGTTATTTCAATCACAAATTAAACACTTATAAGTCACAAAACAGCTATCTCAACCACAATTTAAAGTTATCTCAACCGCTTATAAACCATAAAATAATTATTTTCAAAATAAAAATTAGATGACAGACCTTTCACCAGGTGACAATATCAACTGAATCTCAACACATGCAACTGCGTTTTCATTTGTGAATCAGTTTAAAATTCTTTATCTTCGGTTCCACTGATTCTTTAAACATTATTGTTATTCACGACGCAATTATAGCACGAATTAATTGGCTGGAACTCTAAGACAAATAAATTTTATTAGAGCGTTCTCCATACGCTCTTGCACTCTCGCAGTTTACACATACACTGAACACTACACACACACTAGCGCTTTTTCGCGACAAATATTCACTTGTTGTGGGCGTCACAAGAATCATTAGTTCAACACTGAACATGGTTGAACACATAAACACCATCACATTCAATGCATTGATAGCGATATTCACGGTTAATATTTTTTCTTGCACAAAACACACTATTACACACTGCTAGCGAAAATTGAGGGCAAATGAAGGATAGAAAAAAAATAACACTCAAACGTGAAAACAAGAAAAACTGCTTAGCTATGAATTTCATCGTTTCTTGGAATATACCCTCTCAAAATTCTTCCCCACCTCTTCTACGAAATAAGTAAATTCCTTAGAAGCACTGCCAATGTAGTCCAAAGTTGTGGGGTTAGTTTGAAACAAAGCAGCCCTACGTAAAAAGTCGTCCTTTGGAAGGACTAGTACACACGTCCGGGAGCACTAAACGCACAAGTTGAGCAGGACGTGTATACACGCCGTGACACTTAAGGGGTTAAAGATGCTTAAAACGGTAATTTGTAATTTAAGTTTATGTGACAGTCCATTCATAGATTTTAAATCCTAATTAAAACCATTCGAACATAAAAGCAGTCATAAAATAAGTGAAAATCTAGCCTTGAGACGTATTGGGAAAATTGATGATTAGTGTGAGATTCAAGAAATTTAAATTGTTTTATTACGTCTACAGCTATTAATTGCAATATATAAAGTTAGACACATGTTATTCAAACTCTGTATTGAATGTTTTAAAACTACAGAACACTTTATTGTGGTTAAGGAGGAGGGCAAAACAAAACTTCTCTTTTCGAGCTTTTCCAACGGTCTGCCTCTTCGCTGTTTTGGGGTAGGGGTGCCTTTTTGCTTCTTGAATTCCACGAGAGGTTCGGACTCCTGGTGAGATGCAGATGTTTTTGTCATTCGGCTATGGCGCTTGGCGTGATGTCAGATGAAAGAATTCTGCAATATTTTAGGAGTGACCGTATGTATATGAATAACGTGATGTTATCTGCATAGAAAAGCTGATCTGCCAGGTGCAAAGCGGGATAACGTTACAGCGTGCTCTCTAGCACTAATGCAAAGAAAAAAAATAGTTATCTAAGTATTTTTTTCTGAAATACCCAAATTAAAATTTAAGTATGAAGTAAAAATGTATTAAATGATATGAGATAAAATTCAAAATCGTTCACACTTAAAATACGAAAAACGGAAAATTTAAAGCAGCAATTTTATTTAAAACAGGCAAGTTATATTTATGCACAGTTGCTTGAAAACGATTTTGAAAAATAAAATTTCTTCCCAAATTTATTATGTTTACCAACTACATTATACAAAGAAAATCAAATGTTTTCTGCAATTTATGAAATAATTCAGGAATATATGAACTAGCCGAATTGCAATAACTTAAAGTAAACTAACTTATGCAATTCGTAACGCACACGCAAGATTCGTACACAAATAATGAAAGTAAATTGTTGTAGAGTATATAAAAATGGTGAATCTGTTCATTCTCAATCACAAAAGAATATTTTATCTGGCGAATGCAGTTTCAGTTATATAATCAACATGAAAAAGTGATTCGTTGGAGTACTGCCTCAATTGGGTAACACATAAATAACAAATGATTGTATATGCGCATTTTCGTTTTTTTATTCGAGACATAAGCTTGTTGCCTTTGGTTCTGAGAGAGAACATTCTTAGATACGGGGAGTAGCATCATCACACGGTTTTTTTTTAAATAAGCTTTTCTCCTATGATCACTGGAGTTAATACACTTTTATTCAATGCTGTTTTCTATACATTTATAAAATAAACTAATTGTATAAATTATTTTATGAATAAATATGGCATTGTGATAGTTAAAATTACGCTTGAAATGCATTGCATTCAATACGATCTGGTCGAGAAAAAAATCCGATTTTTTCCAATTCCCCCCCTTCTTAACAATTTGCAATATCATGATTTTAAAATTAAATTGATAAAAAAAATAACGTAAAATCCGACGTTTAACGCGTACTTTTAACACAAAAATTAAGTTCGAAATTTAGGGGTGCGCGTTATACGCTGGGTATAAAAAAGAACTTTAAATATGAAAAGATGAGCATAGAAAAAAAGTTAGATTTCTGTATACATCGAAATATCTTTCGTTTAAAAGAATTGACAAATTCCTTATGAACTTAAAGGACTATAGTTCTAAAAGTATACTATTTTCTTCTAAAACTTGGAATAATACCTCTAATAAATGATTACAAAACACAAGAGCATTGCGCACCTATAATTCAGGTTTCTTCGTAAAAAAAGGGGGTACGCGGCATACGGCGAATATAACTAAAATCTAAAAATTGCAGTTTGAAAGTATAGGGGCGCGTTATACGCCAGATTTTACGGTAATTTAAATATTTGCCACTTTGGTTGATGGTAGTAAATGTACAATTAACCAACTATCTTAAAATTTTCTTAGTGAAAATGGGAGTCCAGTTCTTCTGGGACCTGTTCGAGTTAGACCTTTGGACCAGTATACTGTTCCTCTCACTGCCTTTGATGTGCGATGCATCTGCACACGATTTCTGGACTACTCACGAATGAAAGGTCTCTTTGTGAATCTGCAAAGAAAACTCCCGAGCCACCATTTCTTTCGACCTGGAGCTCCAGATTACTGCATCCGATTACCAACGTTTCAGGCTAAAGGTGTATCTCTCTTCGTAGAAATATTACTCTTTGAGGGGAATTACTTAAAGAATGCGGACGATATAACTGAGATGGCTTATCAAATTTGCAACCACAAGTACTTGTTCAGGTATTAACATTGAAATATATTCTATTTTAGTGTTTCATTTACAAACGAGATTTGTGAGTTTAAAATGTAATTACAGATTCTATGTTGTCATTCTATGATAACGTAGAACCAGCACGAACTTTAAAATGGCACATATCTCTCTATAAATTTTAAAAAAGTTTAGTTTATTGAATTCACGAAGTGGAAATTAAAGAACAGGGAACGATTAAATGTGACATTCCGGGAAATAAATTATTCTGCGTGCTAAGAGGAAGTTTTACGGGAATCCTCAAGTCGGCACACACTTTGTTAGATTTTTAGAAAGTTTCAAAAATTCTAACGAAGTGTCTGCCGACTCCAGGATTCCCGTACAACTTCCTCTTAGCGCGCTAATAATTTTTTTTATTCATTGTTTTGTAGAAAAAATATGCTCAGAATAACTTCGGCTTGCGATTTTCTATGTGTGTTATCTAAGATTTCATTAAACATTTTTTTTTCTAAATTGTTTTTTTTTTCTTTAGTCTCCGGCCTCTACTAAAAATAATTTATATGCATTTGTATGCGAAATAGTACCCAGACTTACATGAATTCGACTTAAGTGGTTATCTCTGTCCCACTTATCGCGTAAGTTCGGGGTAATAATGTATTCATTTTTCCGTTATGGTTAAATAATTTAAATAATCTTATAGTTCTTTTTGATCTAATATTAAATATCAATATATTTATCTAAAGTTTTGTTTTATATTTCAATAAATGGGTTACTCATTTTACCTTTTGCGCAATTTATCAGCTCTAATCATGGCAATTAATTTTTCCAACGGAAAGCAATTCTTTGGATTTTAAATACTGAAAAGACACAATTATAGGGTCATATATAGATTAGGGTCATATATAGATAACATTATAGGGTCTTTGGTATTTACTTGGTACTCCATATTTAGCGTCACTTTCGACTGAACTTAGAATTTCGAAATTTCATTTCGTTTATTATACTCGGATGGTATTGTGTTGTTTTTCAACAATTTATGAAATCGTTATCACAAGCCCCTTCAACTTATGTTTTGGAAAGCTCGAGTTTTTTGACCAACCGGAAATTTTTTCGCTTTCGCTTAGAGGACCTTTCCCTTCTCTTGAATTTTGGACCAGAAGCGGTTATTCTACATCAGAGTAAATTCACAAGATTCTCTAAGGCAGAACAACTTTTCCGTGGATTGTATAAACTTTATTTCTACATACCGTAATGCGGTTACACTCAAAGCCGGCCACAAGTCATTCTCTCCTTTGTCCTTTTTGATCAATGACTCCGCACTTCCTGTGGGTGGAGGGACTGTAAATTGAAAACTTTTTTTTGTGGGTTAGAAGAAAAGTGTAAACATCTGTTTGTTATGACTTGACAGCCACTTCGCAATGCTCCAGCTAACTTTCCTTAGCTGGAGCACTAACTTTTTTCAGCTTTGCCACCAATGCTCCAGCTAACTTTCTTAATTTTTTATCCTTCTCGTTCCATTTTCCCTTCCCTCTCTTTGAATTTTCAGAGATAAGTCTAGATGAAGTAATACGCTTTTACGGGAAAATAGCGAGAACTTAGCGCAACTGGGCCGAATATCACCTGCTGACCAATCTTAATTTTAAGCATTTAAAGAGTATTTGCTGAGATTCTCTATGCATAACCTCTTATAATTCTTATATTCAGAAATTGATCAGTAAATGAATGGTCCACAATTTTATCTTGTTCTGATTTTGTCTAACATTAAGTTAATGAATAATATGGCATTCTCTTGAAAGATGAAGAAATGGAATTTCATGCTCACGAGTTGTACGTTGGTATATTGATGATATTAATGTTATAGCACGGAATATTTGGGGTTGGTGCTTAGGAATGTTTAATAAATATCAATTTTTTTCATTGCATGATATGGAAGTGTAATGCTCCCTTTTTTTGTTCCTCGTAAACTTCGGTAACAGAGTAATGATGACCATGAATTGGCTGCTATAGCCTTTTGGTTATTGACACAAACTCGTGTCCAGCATGTCATGAGTTCGAACCACTAAGCCACTGAAGACCCACCGTGTTAAGTGGCTGAGGCACGTTAAATCTGTTGTTGCTCACTTTTGCATTGAATTCCAGCTTGAATGTCATCCTAGTCTCTTGACCATAGCTCACAATTACTTGGACCTTTTCCAATAGCCTTTGCGTTGCTTCATGGTGTGATGTTAAGACACATTCCTTTACTCATGATTGTGAATTCATTGTTCACTAGGTTGAGTTTGTAGATTTGAATCCTGCTACCACTCAAATCATGCCATGCATTGGGCTGATGCACGTTAAAGATATCAAAGACTACAAGCCTGTTATTGGCGTGATATGGTAGTTTGGAAAGGGGAGTGCCAACTTTGATGACGTTCTTGTTACTTGACCAAGGTTTAAAATAACAAGATGTGTCGCTAAAAGTCAGTGGCGTAACGGAGAACATTAGGCCCCCCCAACAAAGTCAGGTTTTGGGCCCCAAGACGGATCTTACAATAGGAACTTACTTGGCATCAATCAGGATTTGGGTCCCCTTAGAATCCTAGGGACCCTCTCTCTCTCGCACTGCAGGGGTTGCGGGGATGTACGTTACCTCAGTGCCAAAAGTTACGCGTTGCGTAAAAGTATGTTACGCCACTGTCCTGTGTTGCTTTAGAGTGTTACGCTAATAAAAAATCAAATCAATCGTGTGAATACTAGGGGCGTATCATCAAATGAAATCGAAATGACTGTATGTATTGCCTATTTAACCAGATTTTTGAGTCAAGCAGAGTAGATAAACAGGGATGCAAAAATGGAAAGAAATCAATAAAAATATAATGAAAATTAATTGCTATTATCCCCTCAGAGGAGCACTGGGATATTAATCACATTATATTAAATCAATTATCTTAACCATGACACTTTTGTAATAATTGTTATTACGTACAACTCTTAATTTAATCAGTTAAGGTATTCATTAAATATATTAACTCGTCGTAGGTTCTCCGTCGATTTTGGCTTCAATAAGCCAATTATGAGTTACGACGATAATATCCCGCGCCCTAATCAACATTACCTTCGATGGAATTCCTTCTTTATTCTTGATCTTCAGATCTGCTTACCCTGGGGAATTTCTGAACCTAGATTAGAGCCAAGAATCCAAAGTATGAATCATATTTACAGTGATATAGATCAGAGAGCTTTCGAAGAAGATGGGTCTGGATCGTCGTGGTTTGGAGTAGCTCTTCGCTACTCGACATGTAATCTCGCCCCCAGTGGAGATGAAAATCAATATTGGAAGAAAATTAAATTTATCATGGGAGAAAATTTACCTTTAGTGAGACTTGTTGGCTCATATGAAGATATAAATACTTATCAATTGCCTATTCATGTGTTTTCGGAATCGCATTTAAATATAAAGAAAAATTAAAATCGGTGATATAAGAATGAAAAAATAAATATGATGAATATGTGTGTATATATGTAAAGTAACATCATATGAAAAGTAAAATGTTAACGGATACCTATGGATATTTTTCTTTTTCTAAATTATGTTGATTTGTATGTTTTAAAATTGTATGCTT
>BMAV01027863.1:590641-608884 GCA_019973955.1 Trichonephila inaurata madagascariensis | reverse complement strand
CACCTGATCCCGAGCTAAAACATTTTGAAGTTTTCTCGCTTTAAATATTAAAAAAATAACACAATTGTTATTTATTAGAATTTTATATTCTTTTTTTATTACTTAACATTTATTCTAAATGCTAATTCTGCGAGGCTTAAAATTACAGTTCATTCAAAACCGTTTATAATATGAGTATTCATTTCAATAAATCATTTTACATTTTTGTATACATTGTCATGCACTTGGTTTTACTCTCCTTACAATTAAGCTATTATATCAAGAATAATATATTTTATCATTTTTTAAAAAAATAAACTCGTGTTAAGAGTGGGTACTTCAGCCATTATAAGAACAAGTTTAATAATTATCGGTGACTTCCCCATGGGCTTGTCTTGCAGAGCAAAGTTTTTCAAAGGAAGGCTAAAAATTAGAAATTGACACTCAGAGTTATTTTTTGATATTTAGCTCAGATCTATATTTTGTCTTCAAAATAGCCTTCGCAGAAAATCCGGATTCACAAAGGTATGATGTTAGTAAATTAAAAGTAAAAAAAAAACTTTTTAAAAACAAGCTTTTATTTAAATGCTCTATAAAGAATAAAATAAACTTTTCTTTTAAAAATTTTTTTGCTATTAACTTATAAAATCGTTACACAATTTATGATATAAAAGCTTGTCGCGAGATTTACCTCTGTGTTGATAAACAAGCAAATTAAATAACTTGATCTGATTGTTTTAAATTTTCAATCTAAGTGAAAACGAGTACTTAAATCTCGCGACCAGCTTTTATATCATAAATTCTGTAACGATTTTATAAGTTGATAGCAAAAATATTTTTAAAAGAAAAGTTTATTTTATTCTTTTTAGAGCATTTAAATAAAAGCTTGTTTTTAAAAAGTTTTTTTTTACTTTTAATTTATCTATATTTAGCTGATATCTGTATTTTGTCTTCTAAGCAGCCACCACATTTTGCAATATATTCAAATTTAAAAATTAGAGAAAGGAAAAATAACATAATAATTATCCTTTTACTTCATTTTTTATTTAAAAGTAACGTATACAATATTTAATACTTATGTTATTAATTTGTACGATTTATAATTAAGATCGTGTATTGTAGCTTTAGCGTCAAAGTGCATTATTATTGCATTCAGTAATTTATTAATGTATAAGGGGGGGCGCGATAAAAATTGTGATTGAAAAGGGGGGCGCCAGTATTGAAAGTTTGAGAAGCACTGTCATAAAGGTTTACTTTAGGATGTACAACAGGGATATCAAACTAGCAGCCCCCAACGAACATTTTTGCAGCCTGGTCAATATATTGGCACACAATTACATATAATAAAATATCAAAATTTCTCCCGAAATGGGAAAGATAGTAACAGAGAAGAAATGTCAAGTGTCAGGACGTACATATTAAATTTTTCTTGTTCTTTTATTAATGTTTATTATAAGGTATTCGAAATAAACCTATGTTTCTATTAATTTTGATTTTCTTTGTGGCCCACCTTAAATTAAACCTTTTTTATTTGACCCAAGTCAGCCTTTGAGTTTTACACTCTTGCTGTATATGGTGGTAGTTACCTTTCACACCTCTCACCGATTGTTCTGAAGCAAGCAAATAGTATTTGAATGTTTTAAGCCACACCTACGCACTATGTTGAAGAATATTGCCATTGTTTCCATGGTTCTTTGGTAAACATAATTGGCATAGTTTAAACAATCTGACAAGAGCTAATCTTTTGTCAGGGAAGGTGGGGGGAGAAAGGAAGGATTAATTTTAGAATTTTTTTTACATCGGAACGTTGGTTGCTGAGTTTTTTCTTTATGCATGTCTTGTTTTCAAGTTAGATACGTTTTGGTTTTGAACGACAGATTAATTTTTCACATAATGATTCTACAGAATATTTTTTTCCTACCGATAAAGAAATTATTTCCTGTTATTCTAAAAAAGGTTATCAACTCGTTGAATGCAGGAACACATCTTTTGCTCTGAGACTTAATTAAAAATTATTTCAGGATTCTGTATCCAATTTTTTAAGCATGATATTTCGTAAAACATATCAAATAAATTATTTTGTTCGTACGTATTTTTAAAGCCCGTAATTTTTTTCTTTAAACAGTCAATCATTTCACGAATTTCTTATGGATTCTCATGTTCTATTTTTCTGTAAGTTCAATATTGATTGCACAAAAGCGCCATTAAATCTTAAAAATTAAATTAAACCGTTAAATCTTATATTGTAGTATCGCAATTCAAGGGTTTTATATGATGAAGAAATAATATTGAATAAGGTAGGTTCCTTAACTTAATAGACATGAATTCAAATAATATAATTTATGTGACTGTCAATGAATCATTCAATATAATTAAATCATAGAATTGAGGTTTAAAGTTATTAAAATGTCCATACTTTCCCGAAGAATTGGGTAAGTATTATAGGTAAAATTTTTGTTGGAACAAGAGAAGTTCCGTTTTCATATTTATTTTGTCAACTAAAACAAGAAGCAATGATTCATTGTTAGAAGAAATTACCGTTTTAACTCTTTCCATCAAATCTTAATGATGTATTTCGCAATTTCTCTAATCTTCGAATTCAGCAATATTAGTCGGTATACCTTTCTCATGTCCAAAGAAAATAAATCATCGATCAATTCATCGATCCTGGTCTGAAATTTATCTTTTTTCTGTAGTTTCACCACATTCAGATTTATTATCGCAATAGGACCCTTTTGTTCGTATCATAATAATACTTATTTTCGGGAAAGTTTTAAAATTTGTTCAGTTTTTCAAAGGTATCTATTACTTTAGTGCGAGCTCACGGTCCGATTGAACCAGAATATGTCCGTAAAAGAAACACGAATAGATAAACGAAGGACCTAGTTTTAAAACTGTTTTTAATATAATATAATTCACACAATTAAGTAGTTGTTATTAAGTGTGATTGGTGGGTTTCGGGGTGGTAAATGTTATTACCCAAGCCAGTTATTACCGATAATCATGCCGAGTATCACAGATAAACAGTAGAGGATGAACAATGGCGCCAACAATTTTGTTTACATTTTAAAAAAATGCTTTTAATACATTTTTACTCAATTTTTTATAGTTTGTACAAATAATAATAATTAATAATATTTACAAAAAAAAACATATATAAATACATATATATTAAAATTGCATTTCATTTATTGTCAAAACTAATCAGTGACGTTTTTAAGTGATTGCCAAAATGGTCTCATGCATGACATTTAATAATAAATTACTTATTTATATTAAATTTAAATTTACCTTACTGTAGGGGGTCTTAGACTTTTCAAGCCCTAAGGGCAAATTAATAAATTTACAATGATTCGCAAGCCCCATCAATAAATTCGGGCCACATATCAAAAAATATATATTGTAGACAGGGAGATTTTTTTTTAAAAAAAGGGAAGTTTGCTTTACAAGACTACAACTGATTTTAAGGGAAGAGATAGTGTTTATATATATATATATATATATATATATATTATATTTCAGAAAATTTCTGATATGATTTGCATATCAAATTTTTTATATTTAAAATTATTTAAATAGTAAAAATTTTCAAAAAATTAGTCTATTTCAGAAAATTTTATCTCAAATGGATACCAAACTGATATCACTGAAAAGTTTTAAACATCAATAATAGAAAAAATTACGTTTTTTACAACAAAAAGCAGACAAGGCAATTATTTTAATAACTGCCTCAAATTAAAATGAGGGGCTACTAAAATACCTCCAACGGACCATGGATTGAAGAGCCCTACCTTAGTGTTTTCAAATGTCAATAAATATTGCACTGAACATTAAAAAAATCACATAATTATTGCTTTAAAAAGTTATATGTATATTTACTATCAAATTTTTAAAAAAGGTAATTAACGCAGTCTTTCATTAAATTTCCAAAAAAATAATATTCTTTAACAGTAAGTTAGATTGTGGTGAAATGTAGAGAATAGCTTCACTAAATACTTCACTCTATTTCAAATTGATCCCAAAGGAGTCATCTCATCCACTGCAATGGTGACAAGAAGTGTTTCTTGATTCAAGATCTGGGAATTGGATTCAACAAATGGCAGAAGTCTGTAAAAGATTCATTAAAGAGATTTCGATTGCAATGACCAGATCTATTCGTAATCTATCTGTTGGAATTGTACTTGATCGCAGTCAAAAGAATGTATTAGACTCAAGTGTAATTAGGGTACAGTATCATACTGACCCATTGTATTGCGAATTCTCAGATTTGTACTAAAAATATATTTACACAAAATATATACACAAATATATATACACAAAACTAGTTTTTACTTTCGAATTATTTAAAATTTTGTGTAAAAGGAACAACTTTCTCTTGTGTGAGTAAGAATCGTAAGACATACTATTCATGAAGTAAAAAAAAATCGGAATTTTTGTAAGATAACAAAAACATAATTTTTTTTAAAAGTTAAGCTAAGGATTACTTTAATATAATGTGAGAGAGAGAGAAAATTTTAAGTTCAAAGGAAGTATTCTACCAAAAATGAATTCGGGTTCATATATTTTATTCGATTTAAGTATCAATTCATTATGTGAGTATGTTATTCGTAATACAGTTTTTATATAACTGATTTTACAATAACCGTATCGCATTTTAAATGCATTTTTCCTTTTTTTCTGTAATATGTTCTAATAATTTAATACTTCAAACTATGTATAATTTTACATTAATTTTGGAAAGTTATTATTATTATCATTTCTGCAATACTATATACCTTAAACCTATGTATGTTATGGGCTTAGATAGCATTATTTCTACGATATGGCTGACATTCCCAATGTATTGTTACAAAAGACTTCATGCCATTAATAATTAAAAGTAACTTTTTGATGCCTCTAAATTCTACCCAAAAATTACAGAACTTTTTTGACGTTTCAGATGTAAATTTTTCAAATGATTATATTTATTAACTTCAGAGTATTAACAATTTAAATTAAAGATTACTTATCATTATATCGAATGATTAACGTAAAAATGAGTGCATAAAATTCATTATACATATAACACATAAAGCATATATAGAGCAAATATTTCTGAGTTTTTTCTTTTAATCATTTTAAAAGAACTTATTTATTTAAAACTGGTGTTGTTGACCAGCATGAGTTATACCAGTTCCTCCCAAATGGATTCGTGAACGGTATTAACATTTGTATTATTTGAGAGAAGACAGATTGATGCTATCATCTGACGATGTTTGCAGTAGTGTGTGAGCCATAATTGTGGACAGATAGTCAAGTAAACAATGATTGCACGAGATGAATGACAGAACACAAATACCGACATACAACATTGTCCTATTAATGGTCACAACTCCTGATGGGACTTTACCAAAGATCCGACGAATAACCAATGACGTTGTTAGAAGAGTTAGCAAATGCGCGTCGAGTTACTGAGGTCAATACGTTGATTGCCTCTCATAGTTATAAACTACCAGGCACTTTTGCAGTGATGTCGGGTGCATTTTGTCTGCAATATCCCACACTGGAGTAAAATTGTTTGCTGCAATGCTTTCAGCTTCGAATGAAGCCCGAGGGTGAGTAAAGGCATACCTGAAAATATCCCGGACAGTGGTAACTTATCCAACTGTCATTCGTCACATAAATCGAAAGCTAGGAGTTATTTTAAGATGCGCAAATTCATTTGATATCCTTGTTTATTCTCCATGGTACCCTTACAGTACGACGGTTTGTTAAGGAGATTCTAAGTTTCGTGATGGTGTTCTTCCTTTCACGGGCGTATGGGATTAGATTACATTTTACCAGGGTAATACTTTTCCTCATTTTGTCTTCGTGCTTTATTTCAGAACTTCCCAATTAGCCAGTTCTCTCCCTAACAGAGCAGAATTTAGATGAGCAGGTGTGTTCAAATTCCTCAGAGTTGTACCGATCTAACTAGCCAATTCGGGAGAGTACCACAAATATTCCCGGTAGAGAATATTCACCAAATCTGCCCGTCTACGACCAGCCAGAAACCAGTTTGCATTAGGACTTGTGAGAAGAGACATCGCATAATTAATATTTTGTTGATTTCGCCGTGTATTTACAGAATGAAACTTTCAGTTCATGAAACGTTAACCTTTTCGTTTCTAATTCATGAATACCCGAAACAACGATTTTTCATTTCATTCGTTGATATTGATCGTAGTGTTCATTTTTAACCGTAAGCTTACGATTTGAAACTCATTTAAATTCCCTTATACTTTCTGGAAGCTAGAACTTTGACGTCACTAGTAGAATTTACTATTCCTAATGGTTTCTGGATACTAATATGTATATATATACTGAAGTGTCACTGAATTGGGGAAACCTACCTTGTAATGATTTTGGACTCTTCTAGCCTTGACAACGGTTCATACAAAGAGGCATAGATTCAACAAATTTCTGGAAATGTTCCACGGGAATTACTTGCCAAATATTGGCTAACGCTGTCCATAATTCAGTAATATTCGTTGGTGTGGCGTGGTGGCCTTTTATGCCTTGTTTCAAAGATACTCAATAGGATTTAAGTCTGGGATTCTTGGAGGCCAATTTATGACGGAGAAATCAGAAGAATGCTAATCTAGCGAGTCACTTGCTAATCGGGACTTGTGAGAAGTACCGCTGTCTTGCTGGAAAACTCCATAATCGTGTGGATAACAGAGCAGCATAAACGGATGGAGGTTATCACCCAGCAACTCTAAGTTGTGAATTGCATTGGAGGAAGTCGATACACGCACCAAATATCCCAAACAGTGCAACGAAAAAACACCCCGGACAATGATTAAGACACCATGCCCTTGTTCAGTTCCAACCTGACATGCAGGATCCATGGCTTCAAGAGCCTGACGCCGTATTTTTAGCCTCCCGTCGCTGTTAAGCACTCGTAATCAGACTCGTCACTTCATGCTACTCGTTTTCAGTCCTCCACACTCTAGTCTCTGTGCTTTCTTGCCCAGGCAAGACGTGCAACCCAATGGCGAGCATTGAGCAATTGTACTCTCGTAGGTCAACGGCTTCCGAAACACATAAGGTGAAGCGAGCGTTGCACAATCCATTTACTGACTGTATGACTGGCACCGTCATTCAACTGGGTGGTAATTTCAGCTGTTTAGCTTCACTGGCTATATACGTACAATTTGCCTGAGTCGTCTCTCACCAATGCCAAGGCTAATTGTCCTTTGCAGTTTGCCCGATTGCTAATTTGGTCCACCATCCGTGTATTCTTGGTATATTCTTGACCTTGAAAATCCTAGCTGTCTGGCGATTTCGGAAATTGAATGGTCCACGCGTCGCGCACCTATGATTTGTCTGAGATCGAAGACTTCTAAATCAGGCAGTTTACCCTTACTGGCTATTCCAACAACTAATACAGAACAAGCACAGACGCGCTGTATATACAGTTACCAGAGCACCCTCACTTGCGCAGAAATGATGCGTAGCGCTACACAGTTTCCAAAGCCCTTGCTATCCCTACTTCAGTGGCTCTCTTTATATATAAGTATATAAGTGGCATTATATATATAAGTATATTTGTTAAGGCAGGTTTCGAATAAATATTTTCGTGGAGACAAACCAACTTCCACCTGTATCGATTTTTAATTGGACTGTATATTTATTTCCATAACTTCTAAATCATCTTTTTTGGTATATGTTATAAATTAATTATTCTCTCTCTCTTTTCCCCCCCCCACCCTACATACGCATGCACACAAATACACGCGCATACAATCCATTCTCGACAACCTGGTATCTCTGTTACGACTTATTTCTTCTTTAATGATAGGCCGCTAAACTACTTGTGTACTTCTACATCTTTCCTTATATCGAAATTGGAGAAAGAGAGAATGAAGTTGATGTAAAAACACGAAACACACTTTTATACATTATTTTAACTATAGACATTCTTCAGAATTAATTTTTAGAGTAGAAATTGTTGATTCAGAACATACTATATTAAACTTATAGATCTTCATTATACATTATGAAAACTTTTTTACGTAATCACAAATCTTTTTTGCGTGTGTGTGATAGAATTATCTTTTTTTCTTAAATAAACAAAGAAATTCTAAATACTGTGATAGTTTATTAACATCAAATCATAAGAAGAAATATTAACAATGGCCTCGATATCTTGAATCTCAGTAAAATGACGAGGAGGGCACCTAAACTGGCACTTTACTCTCTAGATATCCTCATCATTTTCATTTTCGAACTCAGAACGCGAAATAAGCCGTGCATCAGGCTCTCCGATAGTTATTGACACAGGGACATTATTTAACAGAAATAGAACTGTAGCCACATGTTTGCGCCCATAATCTTTCAACTACTGTGGTGGGAAAATGTGATATAATTACTAATTTTTGTAATTATCTTCCATATTTTGGAAACAATATTGAATTATTGAATTTTAATTAAAATTGATAACGGAATTTAAATAGCAAATATCAAGGTAATTTTGTAATCTTTTTAAAACAGTTTTATTCTGCTCATGCATATCAGTGCCCAAGATCACAAAAACTGAGATGGGCACAGTAGGCCTTGACCCTCATGGGCTGCTGCGCCACTGACTTTAGTTTATATATATATATGTATGAGTGTGAAATATCGTTACAATGCGTAACCAAGGTAACAAAGAACATTAGATTTGTATCCAGAGATTGCTAAGTAAAAGTAAAGACTTGAGTAAATCATATGCACTAAATTCATGTGACGTCATAGTCACATGATAAATGTAACGTAATTACAGCAAATTAATTCATTAGTTTTGCTGTTGTAAACTTTTGCATTTTGCAAATACATTTTTTGAAAAAAGAGTGTATATTTATCAACAATAAGAACAACCATATGATTTTAAATTACACGTATAATATAATTTTTTTTTTAAATTTTGAAAAACTTCTTGCAGATTTTTTATATTTGAACATGTTTACTCAACTTTCAAATTTGGAAATTTTTCTAAATTTTACGAGTAGAAAACCAAGTATAAATGTAATAGTTTGAACAAGTATAAATGTAATACCAGTTTTGAACTCACTGGAGAACACGTATTTGTATCAAGTGATTTTCACACTTAGTCCACATTGAATTAACAATAATTTATGTAAAGTATTCCTAAAAAACTGTTGGTTTGTCGAACGGATTTTTAAGCTCACAAGAAAAGTTGTATTTATAGATATATTTTTTTTAAAATTTATATAGTTGCTTAAGAAATATTTTAAAGTAATGGTCTACATGTGTGTGTGTGTGATTATATGAATATAATAAAGTAAATATATAAAATCTAATATTATATTTTCAAACTTTTCCTATAAAAATGTCTACATATTTAATTGAAGGATTATAATTTAAAAATTATTATATTTCATTACAATAAGGATCATAATGCATGTAAATTTTGCATTGTTTTATATTTCTTAGTTAAATGTGGCGGTAAAATTATCCATATACATGTATTTGTACATTTTAAAGATATTTACTTATATGCATTCAATCTAACGTTTTTTAAATGAACACAGTATGATTAATTTGGAAAATATCAATAAAATTCATCTAATTAAATTTTTAAGGCGGAATTATTCTTTATATATATATATTTCTTTATTTCGCCAAATTTGACGGCTGAATTTAGTTTTAAAAAATCCAGAGCTATGATAAATTTGTATTCGTATTTTTTCGGGTCAAAACATAACAAATAAAAATTTTAAACTGGTTATCTTAAACCAAACAAAATATTAGTGCTCTTTTAATTAAAATGCTAAGTTTTTTTTTTCTATTTTGCACAAAATGTTTTTCTAACTGCTGTTATTAAATTCATTTATCAAAAGAAGATCTGGGTTTTTGTATCTAAGTAACAATACTTAATTTTTGAAAAAAAAGTTTTAGGTTTTGTACACATGTAAAGGAATTTTAATAAGCATTCATAAAAAATTATTTTTGTAAATTTCAATCATATTATCACGGAATTCATGCTAACTTCGATTGTTTATCAAATTCCATAAGTGAAAATCACAATTATCAATTAATTATTATTTAAAAAAAAACCTTCATTAATTTTAATTTTTTTTAAAAAATAATTCATTAGCTCATTGTGGTATTTTGAGCAAACATCGTGTTTTACAAATTACATATCCCGTAAAATCCCACGTATAACACGCACGAAAAGTAAAATCCAAATTTATGGGTGCTCGTTATACACCGGGTATAAAATGGGAGCTTTAAAAAAATAGCATAAAAACAGACACATATATTAAAATACTGTTAATTTAAAAGAGAAATAGAGAGAGAGCATTCCTTATGAACTTAAAGGGTTGTAGTTCAAGAAATATACTTTCTTTTTCTAAAACTTGGAGCATTACCTCGAATAAATAAATTTGAAACATATGAGCATTGCACACGACTTACATTTCAGGTTTTTCGCAAAAAATGGGATGCGCGTTATACAACGTTATACGTTACGATAAATAATCTATAAGCAAATAATTTTAAAGAAAACCCTTATTATATTTTGAATATTTTTATTTTAATCATATAGTATCTCTTTTTTTTTAATGTATCGATTTGTATTAGTGTATGTTTTCTGAAGGAAAAAAACCGGATAGTTTGTGATAATGTTTTTTTTAATAACTGCCTTAACTTACATAATTAAGAAAACCAATATGGCGGATGGATATTTTTTAATTTTTCTATCAAAAACATACATATTTGGTATAAAATATTACATTCTTCGTGCATACAAACATCAATATAGCAAGAACATTCATTATTCTGATTAAACAAGTAGGGATGGATTTCGCAGATCAGATGATTTATAAACAAACTTTTTGTTTCAAAATAATAGTAGAGTAATTATTTACATGAAGTTTTTCCAAAATCACTTCGAATAATTTTTAGATGATTTGTTTAAAATGATAACTGAGTTTACTTATTTAGATATGTGTGTCTATCCCATCTTTATCTTTAGAATAAACTAATCGTTGTTTGCGAGAAATACAATTATTTTAATTTCATGTACAGATTAAAATAAAAGTAAAATGTACTGCTGAAACACTTTATATATATATTTTAAAATATAAAATAGTTATATTTTAGGTACCCTTAGATATTTTAAACGAATTTTAATAATAAATATACCATACACACAATTAAGATAGTTTCAATCGATGATTAAGAGTTTTCAAAACTTTTGCTACTTTTCATCAAAAATGTTCAATAAATGCTTTGAACTATAAAAGTTATTTTTGATATGCGTTTTTCAAAATGAAGCAAGTAATTGTTTAGTAAATGATTTGAATGTATTTAGGGAAGGGGGTTATTTAAAAAGTTATTTTTATTTTTTAAATCCCGAATATAAAACTCACGCTCAAGAATATACAGAAGTAAGTGTGATATGTCCGCATTTATCTCATTTATGGATGACATAGTCGTCCATAGACATTTTGAATATTTATTTAAAAGACCCATTTCAACTATGGACTTCTACTTTAGTTTGTTAGATTAAAAAATATCAGGATCTCAATAATTAAAATGAATAAGATATATAAAAAAAATGGGATACAGTGTTACACTACTTTCATTAAGTTTAGTAAATTTAAAAAAATGCTTTTACGATGTTAAAAACGTATACTTTTTCATGTAGATAAAGCAGTATTAGTAAAAAATTAATGCTTGTTGAGAATATGATATGCAGGATATTGAAGCTTATATCGCTTAATTTCGTTAGACACATAGACGAGAACCGTCTCTGAAAACACCTGCAGTTTTCTCTAGTAGAAATTGCTAGGTGAAAGTTTGAAGTAACCTTTATTTAGATATGTGTACTTGACATCATTCATTTCAAGAATTACAATTCCATTCATCTCAAGAACCACAATAGTGTCATTCGATGACCTAAAATTACCAACTCTGTGCTGCTAGTGTTGAACATGATCCCGTCTTCAATTCAAAGAGCATAGATGCGTTTGTAAGAAGTTTTAAATTTCTAGAAGATTTTGTTGTGGGAGATCTATAGCAACAGGTGCCACAGAAGATCGTCATTTTCACCTAATTGCAAAGAGGTTTTCTTGTTGATCAAAAATGCTACACCAACGCATCTCAGGTATTTTTCTGTAATACGTAATTGAAGGCCAATTAACTGCTCACAAAAGTTTTCATGACCAAAGGATATGTGCAATACCTTCGATATTTTGTGTACTCCCATTATAGTATCAAAATGATAGGTTTGAGAAATGCATTGTTATATATTGATGAATGCAAAGTTTTAAAGAAGAGTGTAGCTCTGCCGCAGGGGAGCTCACTATTATGTCAGTTATATCCATGCATGATATAGTTTGGCTAGAACCAGTCTATGTGCGGAGGAAATTGCAGAAAAACTTTTTCGCGAATGTTTCTCTAATATATATTTTAAACTATGTCATTAAACTATATTGAATTTAACAAGTAAAAACTGCTTTTTCTTAATTTTTAAATTGTTTAAATCTTTAATTTTTTTCTCCTTATTTGGGTAGCTTTTTTTTTCTCAGATTCGCTTTATCCCAACTGTACTTCATTTATCTATATATATATGCATCTTTGATTAAATAAAATATATCACTGCAATATTTCTAAATATATTTCAATACTCCGTTTGTGTACTATTATTTCCCACATTTTTAAAATGAAATTTTTGCGCATAAATTTTTAGAATTTTTTGAGGAAACTAAGAAATTGTGAATCAAATCATAAAAATAGCATGGATATTGAACAAATAAAAAAATTATTTTTGTACCGTATTAATTATTACAATTTAAATTTAAAAACTCCTGCCATTGTCTCAATGGCTCATACAACTACTTCAACAACTGAAACGTTTAAAACTTTTCAGAGCAATTGCTTTAATTTTTTGTGTTGTTTTATTGCTTCAAATTTTATAATAAAGTTAAAAAAAAAAAATTTAGAAAAAGAAAGAGGATATAATCAGAGGAAAAAAGGTCATGTACACACACAAAAATGAATAGTAGAATTCAGCTATGTGTTGTTTTTTGTACGAATATATATTTTTTACTGGGAATTAGAGAATGGTTGCACATAAAAATTCAACCATTTACAATTCATTTCGTGAAGCAGCAACATATTCAAAAATTCGAAGCAAAATGTTAGGATTTCGAAGAGAAATTCTTCTAAAATTTTTGATGCGAAAAAATACCTTATGGATTGTTAATTAGGTACTATTGAATTATATGAAACTTTTATTGCAAGCACATTGAATTATACTTTGACTTAATAAGGTCTCTCAAAAGTGTTACAAATTCAATTAAGAATGCTAATGTATCTGTATGTGTGTGTGTGCATTTGTGTGTAAGATTATCATATTTATATATTTTAGAAAAAATAACAAAATTCTTTTGTTAGAATTATGAACAATAAAATTCGCAAATTTAAAAAAACAAAAGCCAAACAAACAAAAACAAAAAAAAAACTAGTCACTGCTATTTTTAATTTCCTAAGAATCTCGTCATTGATTATGACCTTAAGTATTTCAGGATAAGTATAGGAAATAGTAAATGATAAAAATTATGTGTCTAGAAATCATGTGATCTGCTGATTATCCACTGATAATTGTGAATTATGTTAAAAAACACACTAAACAATTTTGTTACAAAAAGGGCAGCTTCAGTTCATGACACAAGAACATCTCAAAGATATCACGGCATTATGAAGAGATGAATCAAAAGGACTGACACATTAAACACAAACTGTTTTGTTCCATTTGGCAATTTAAATTTCAAAGACACAATGATTCTGCAAAAGAAAAAAAGGAAACATCACACACTGATAGCATTCTTCATAAAATAATTATACATATCATACATATACATACTATATATCTTGTATCTTAATTCTACATACAGGTTAAGCAAAGGAAATTCTTGAATCAATTGAATTTTCTAGGTAAAGGGGATATATATTCACTTCCTTATCTGAAATACTGCCTTATCTTTGTTTACAATGATATTGACGACTTCAGTTTACTTCTTATAATGTATATTTTTTAAAGGAAAATGTCATTTGTATCTTTAGCACATTAAGGTCACATATATATTTTAAAATTACCTTTTAAAGTAGATAGATGTTCGCCTTTGGTTACAATATAAATGTGTGTTGAAAGAAATGTTATTCATTCAAAATAATGATACCCCACATAGGCGTTCCTTTTTTTGAATACAAGTAAGATTTTTTTCTCATACGAATAAGAGAATAAAAAATCAAGATATTGTTGAAATATGCCATGACTATTCTTTTTCTCTGTTTCTTTTACATATATCACTTTCCCCCTTTTCTGTATGTGTTTGTAGTTCGTAATAAAAGTTAAGTAACCATAATTGGTTTAATTTAGAAATACAAGATACTGATTTATATTACAAGGGTATTATTGAGATGAATACCTTATCTTATTATCACCTTTATTTTTATTATTTATTTCTTAATCTGGATTATTTAGAGTAATGAATGTGTGTTAAGATAAATGTACATCTTGACATTCTTGGTAAAAGTCAAGAATTACATTTCATTTTACAGAATAACTACCTATTTAGCGAATATACTTCAGCGATTAATAAACATGGCGTGATAAAAAAATTAATATTTTTTTGCATTCGAAAGCGTAAAACCATATGCATTGCGCTGTGATTTATATGTCAGTATATTATGCAAATTTATATATATATATATATATATATACATTCATTTAATAAAAATTAAATTCTTGTTAAATTTGATTATTCTATCTGAGACTGTTCTTATTTTAGAACAGGTTAAAGGTCTCGTAATGTTTTGTGACTTTAACTCCCCCCACTAGGCAATTCTAAATGGAGGATCATGGATTATTAAACAGATTTGTTCTCATAAGTCAGTTTTCTCCAATGGTTGTCTGTCATTGTTGACATTGCAGACAGTGAAAATGCAGATATACTGGGGAAGAAGTTAGAAATCTCAATAATGACAGCTTTGTCAATGTCACCTTATTAGACGCAAATGCTGTCTCAAATTTCAAATTCATAGAGAAGTTCATTCCTTTAAAGCATCAACTTGGAGACGACTTTATGACAAAGATTATTGCTAGGCTAAGAACAGGTCATTACAGAGGAATGGAGATTGATAGAGTTGGTAGAATAACTTATAGGAATTGTGATAATTGATCAGATACAGAGAGAGAGAACAACTGTCCTTATTTTTGACTGTCCAGCTATTCTTGCTGCTAAACAAGAAATAGGCTTCCTGTTTTCGTCAACAAACTCCTATGAATAAAATATTGAATAGATTACTAGAACAGTCATCTGGATCTATGGTACTGGGTGATTTGGTCTCGTCATGAAAACTACTTAATAATTATCAATTGATGATTCATTAATTCATTGAAATAAGATGTGCATTCATTGAACAGTATTGTTGCTCCGGAGTTCGAAGATTTTATATTAATCAGTCTCAAAGAAGAAGACAGTTTTTTTAAGAGCGATGGGAGTTTATTGTCGAAAATCAATCCTTGAAATACAGCATTCAGCAGCAATATTCACAGAATAAATATCAGCAGTACTTTACACCTTCAACACCACTCAGACACAATAACAGTGTCTAAAATACACTTATGCAAAATATTATTCCCAAGCACCGCTCGTCCTACTCAACAGCCAAGCTAATCGCTAGACGACTTTTCACGGTCAAAACTAGACTTCTATCTAAACAACTGAAAACAATACTAACTACTCGCTAATCAAAACAAGAATGACTAATCACTAGCCAAAACAAGATTAACTCTGTTTCAGCTCCCGTCTCTGTATTTGTAGGCCTCACGGATACTTTGAGAAAGATTCGCTTACGTCATAGGTCTTGAAATTAGTTTTATTTCTCCACTAATTTCCAGAACACACCATAGGGATCCGAACTCGGCAAAATGGTCACGAAAATGATCGCAAAATCACCAAAATAGTCATCAAGTCGCCTACTTTGTCGCCAAAAATGATGCCAACTTAGCATTATCGCCAATATTTCGCCAACTGCCCATTGAACTGCCATTATAATGTAAGGGACGGTGTTGCTTGAGAATATTACAATTTTAACATACAATAAATATAACATAGAGTAATATAAATACATTACACATTCAAATGCAGATTAATATTTACACTATTTCCCACGAAATTCGTAAGAGTATATATAGCTAACAGTTTCCATAAAATTAATGTAAAATTATTTCCTGAAAAATATATTTGAATAAGAAAAGGCGATTAAAAAGTCTATTCTTTCAAGTAAACTAAAAACTTAAACGTCAATAATGTTTTACTTAAATGCTTATGTTTTTTTTTATTATTATTTATGTTTACAGATTACCTGATAAAAGCTGCCGCGCAGAACTCTTTCTTGTGCCATATTCCATTAATAGCTCTCAGGAAAATATCAAAGTTTTATAATTTTTCGTGATGATCACATAAATATATCAAAATGGTGTTGTACTTTGCTGAGGAACCTGAAATCAGTTTTACAAATTAATAATAGATATATATTGTGCATATTGGATTAAAAAAAAAAAGTGCAGGGACATAAATTTTAATGCATTTAAAATTAATTTTGAAGAAGGAAATAAATACAACATGACGTAATCAAGAAGAAAAAAAAGCACTAAAAATATCAAACGCTTTTTAAAAGCCTCAGAATAACAAAAGAGGAATTAAAATTGAGAAATGAAATTTGAATTGAATGAGAAAAGAAATAAAAAAAAACAAAAACAGCTATTGGAATTATTCAAATTCTTGCTTTTTGTAAATGAAACCTTATTTCTATTCAAGCTTTCCTGCCAATAACCAATTGACTTTCTATTTCGATTTGCTAAGATTTTGAAACTTTGTTTCATTTGAAATTTCGGTAAAATTTAATTATGTGAGGCCATCATATTATTTAATGAATTTTTTAGCTTTTAGTAGGATCAGTAATTCTATTTTGATATTTAATTAAATTTTAGCCAGACTAGTGGAACCAAACAAAAATTCAATTCTATTCTAGAGAACTGGGGAAAATTAATTACTTTCTTTGCATTCGAGAATTTATAAAACATTAGCTGAATGAAACGAAATTCGTGTTTCGGATACTTCATTTATTTTTCAATAGCATTTTTTTTAAAAAAAATTAAATTAAAAAAAGAACGTACATATAATAGGTGAATAGAAATGTTAAAATATATCTTTTAATATATTTATTCTACACAAATTAACTTTAAGCATAATTCCTACGCCGTACACTGAATATGTAAAACTCAAAAATGCATATAGAAATAAATACTAATATATATAAATGAAGAAATACTAAAATTTAAATACGAAATAACATGTTTTGTCTTAAACGGGGCATAGACGAAACTTGGGGTACATTTGATCCAAGAAATCCTTTTATAAAAGATTTTTTTTACTATTAAACTGCTTGCAATATCCATATTTAAATTTTAAGGGATTTATATATATATATGTCCTTCATTGTGTGATTTTCCTACAGTATATATGTTTTTCGAATGTGATTATTGGATGTTATCTCTTGTTTGTAGAGAATAAGCCTATATATATATATATATATATATATATATATTTATATTGTTACGAATTTCGTGTAAATAGTGTATATAATTTGTATTTGGATGTTAATGCATTTATATTACTCTATGTTATGTTTATTTCATGTTAAATTTGTACCATTCACAAGCAATGCCCCGTCCCTTACACTATAATGGCGATTCAAAGAGAACTTGGCGAAATATTGGCGATAGAGCCAAGTTGGCATCATTTTTGGCGACAAAGTTTGTGGCCAATTTGGCGTCATTCGCGACCATGTTGGCGAGTTCGGAACCCTCTGGAATCTTCTAGAAAGTAGTGGATCTCTCCACTAGTGTCACGTTCAATGACACTAGCAGTTATATTTCTGGAAGTTTCTGTCGCGCCTATAAAATGAAGATGCTCGCCGGAGGACAGCCAATATAGAGCTATCTCACTTGCTTCTACCAACCAACTGCAGTGCTTCCTCTCCATATGTCAGTTCTTGCATAAATCTCTTAGGACTTTTTTCCGCCGAAGCCGTCAAGACTCCGCCCATGACAGTGATGTCACTCTTCTACCTCTCCTAGTCCTCCAATCAGATCACCTCCATTCAAGCAATCTCAGGAAAAACTGTCTTTTCCATTCAGGAACTTCCACTTTCATCAGGACCCAC
>BMAV01027863.1:550437-582638 GCA_019973955.1 Trichonephila inaurata madagascariensis | reverse complement strand
AAAAAAGGATTAAAGACGATATTTATGCTTCTTTCAAAATTTAAAATATTTGCTGTGCAATACGCAGCGTATAAGTATAGCAAAGAGTAAGAGGCAAAAATGTGCATGAAAAATATTTCTTTGAATTTCAAAGATATAAATTACATTCAGTTTTCATTATCGGTTCAAAAAATGTTTCCAAAGTGTAACAGGATAATATTCAATGAAAAATTGATATCATTATATCCGTAACTTTTTCACGATTTGAACTTTTACACCAAATAAAAGTTTATAATTAAATGAATTTCTGTTACAATATCAATTGAACTACAGTTTGTTTACATATATATTGCACTTTAAATGTATAATTATAATCTTTAATTTTTTGTCTCATATAATTATTGTGTTGCTAAAAGTATAAAATCACTCATAATTTTTATAACATGTTCAAAAAATGTATGCAATTTGTCGTGTCTATTAGCTTTGTCTCTATGGTGCAATTTCTTTAGTAACACTAGTAAAATTTTGTTGTAAACACGTTATTTCCTAAGTTAATGGCTAACAATTTTTTACAACTCATGATGCCCTTTTAAGCAAAGATTTCCTTATGGTGACCTAACTAAGCTGAAGTAGTATGAATAAAAGTAAGAAATATAAACTCTAGAAATATTCCGCGGCGCCCCTGCTAAAACGCTGCAGCTTCTCAAGCTTTGCAGTTTGAAAATCTTGTCTTAAGTAATTCCTTTTTTTCTTCGACATCAATGAGCCCTAACAAGTCCATTAAAAATCCATTGATTATGGTCAAATAGACCCTGATGGCAGGTGTAATGGCCCTGTAATGTATTTCTTGCAAGAGCAATGAATATTTAAAGAAGTATTTGTTTCATGCGACCTTAATTATGCTACCAAGTTTTCTGACAGTAAACCTCATGGGTATACAAATTAGCACACTTAATGTTTTAATAAAAAAATCATTAATAAAACATATTAAGTGTTGATTGAAAATAAAAAAAAAAGATACAAATTACCCAATAATCAAAGTATACTCTAAAGCAAATATTCTTGTAGTTCATTTTCTGTTCTGCTTAGATTAAACGTCTAAATGATAATAGGCTAAATAAAATGAGTTTTGTACGAGCATTATTGATTATTTTGGTAGTAGTTTAATATGATTACTTAAATGTAGAAATATCTAGTAGTTTGCTTACTTTATAAATCTTCAACTCATGTTACTCGATTTCTGTACATTAATACTTTATAAGTTGGGCTTAACGTAAACTTTAGCATGGTTTGAAGATTTTTCCATTTACTAAGGTAGGACTTTGAATTTAGTAAGACCCTACATCAACTAAAATCATGCTAATTAAACGAGGATATTAAAAAACTTTAAAATATTCAGCTTCATATAAAATGTTCAAGTAAGTCTAGAATAGCTCTATATCTGGGAACAGGGTTTAAATAACTTTAATAAGTTTCCAAGTATTTTAAGCGCAGTGTAGAGCAGTGCTTCTCAAGCTTTCAATATTCGCGACCCAATACTCACAATCATCATTTTCATCTCACCCGCTCTCAATACAATAGCAATGTATTGAATTCAATATAATGCTATACTTTGACATTAAAGCTACAATACGACTTTAACCTCTTATGTGCCAGCGATGTATATAAACGTCTCGCTCAGCCAAATCATTAATTTTCTGTGCGTATACATACGTCTTTCCGAAGTACGACTTTTTATGAGCCCTGCTACCTCTACAATTATTCCGAAGGCTTTGCAATGAAATAAAATGACCTTGACAGTATTTGCGAAGGATTTACTTATTTCAGAGGATTTGTTTATTTATTCCTTTTTTCTCCTCCCCCCATCAAATTAAGTGCGTTTAAGTGGTAAACGGTGGCATTGGGGAGTGAATCGCGTAACTTTTAATCGACAGTTAAGGAATTAACTATAAACCGTACAAATTATCATGATGTGTTAATACAAGACCATGGGGTCACTGGTAATTATCAAATTTGTTCTTAACTGAGTATTGTTAAATTAATAATAAATTACATATTGTACAGTACTGATACATTTACAAGTGTATTATATCCTTGGAAATGTGTATTTTATGTTTTATTATATCAGAAAGCATATTTTGTTTGTTTACTTTCAGTAAATTAATAATTTTTTAAATAATCTTTTGTTTTCGACTTTTCAATATACTCGCGCCCCCTTGTACAGTTATCACACTCCTCAAGGAGGGCGCGCCCTACAGTTTGAGAAACGCTAGTATAGAGCAAGGATTAAGAAAGCTTTTACTCTTTACTTATGTGAATAAACGATAATTACATATTGACACCTTTTGTTAACAGTGCTGAAAACTCGAAAAAAATGGCAAATTAATGATTTCATATGAATTGTATATTTATCCTTTCATTTCCAGAAATGAGTTTTCGTTGACCTTACATAAACTTTTATATTAGTTAAATTTGTTGAGTTATGGTAAATGCACAAAATGTTTAAAAAATATATACCTATTTACTCGAATCTATGCCGTCATAGATTCTATGCTCCAACCCAAATTTTCGAAACGTTTTTGTGAAAAGACCTTCCCATCGATTCTAAGCCGCACCCCCAATTATCTACATGTTTTTGAGAAAAAAACTAAAAATAAAGTAAGAGTATCCAATATACTTCTGAAATTTAAAAAAAAAATGTAATGAGAAATAAAAAGAAGTTAATAATTGCTTTATTTTACCAGTAGTAAAACATTTTAAAGTGTATACACGAACTTATAATTACTCTAACCGTCTTTATCATGCTTCGAAAATGATTCGTCACTCACATTGTTACAACTGACTTCAGAATTAGTACCGGCGTCGTCATTTCCCCACACGGTGCCATCCAATGTACTTCTTAAGCAAAACTAACAAAATAATATATTATAGAAGAATGTAAAAGAATTATTAAAGATTATTGAACACTTATAAGCAAAAATTATATGATTTTGCCGACGCCATCGACATATATTTGTTACACACTTCCGTGTCAATATTTCAGTTACCTCTGCTCGGATCCCGTTTTTTTCCGCATATAAAACTGTCTGCCTTTTCATACTTGAGTCGCTGTGGTCTCATATTGATGCTGTTAGTGATTTCTTTGATGCTTAGGGGATTAAAATAAAATGTATACACAAACATTTCCTAAATATGAGCAGACAAATATGTTTATTCTGGAGATAAACCGTGGAAAAGGATAAGTCATTATCAGTGCAAGTGGACAGAATGGACGGTTACATTTTCTTTGTGAAAGGGGTGGAAACTCAGTTTTGCCTTCGATTATAAACCACACCCGATTTTTAGTAGCATTGAAACTGGAAAAAAGGTGCGGCTTAGGTTCGAGTAAATACGGTATTAACAATGTTGCCGTGATACAAACATTGGGAAAAATATTTTGAGAAATAAGACGAAGTAGAAAAATTATTTTTGTTTTACTTTTAAACTCCATGATCTCTTCAGAGCTACAACGCAGTTGCGGTAATTTTTACTGCACTTGGCACTGTCCGGTGATTGGCCGTCCTTAATCATTGCACTCTCCAAACTCTCGCTGTCGCAAACTGAAAAACAAATAAACTTTAAATAGTTCTGTAATTCTATAGATTTCATATGACATTCCATATTTAAAATATTGTAGCTTAGCAAATAGAAAGCTGGGCATTTTTGGAAACTGTTAAAAATAATGCTTAAATTATAATAATACATTACATTATCATATTTGTTGTTTTTCTAATTATTACATTTTATCGATATTATTATTTACCATTATTGGGAGGCACAACATCTGGGCATGCAACTGTATTTTCACATAATTCATCAGACGATTTCTTCGAAGTTTTGTTGATTCTAATAAGTAAAAAAAAATGTATTACATATGGTGAAATAATCTACATAAATGCATATGATGGGAAAAATATTTTTAAATATAAATATATATAACTAATATTGCTCCAAAATAAATTGGAAAAAGATATCACTTGGTATGGTTTGTCACTTGTATTAAATATTTAGATTTCTGTATTTTTAAGATATAATTGTGTGAAATATGTCGTTCATATTACATTTCTAGTTAGAAATATAAATCTTTTTCAACCAGATGTGCATTTTACTTGTAAAATACATTTGGAATCAATATACTCATTCCATTTGGAAAAAAAACTTTGGACCAAAGCTTGTTACGATACGCATAAAAAATCATTTGCTAATCTGATTTGGATTGCTTGTTACAGATTTAACTGCGTCTATAATAATAGCTAAATAAAGAGCTCATATATATATATAAATATAGAAATATCTCTTTAAATATATATATATATTTGAAATGGAGCTTCGGACTGTCAATCACCATTGCAGACCTTGTTCATTCCCTGGGTGCTTAAATCACTTTTTAGTGTGGCATGATATAGGTGGATACCACTTGCCACAATATACATTTGAATCCCAGTTTCCTCTCCAGAGGGCAGAGCACCGGAACTCTGACGATACGAAATATTACTAGGAATTTCGTTGAGAGCAACCAAGCCAAATAATCACTCTAGACATCATAACATGCCTCATAATCATGCGACATGGCCTCGGTCGATTTTTTGCCTCATTAAAATCCACCAACTTAGGCCGGGGTCGAGCCCGCAAACTTGGGCGTACAAGACTCAACCTACGCCACCCAGCTGGCTTTTCTTAAAATTTATATACTTTCTAAAAAAAATAAAACGCATTTTTCGCGTTTTACAATGCATTTGAAACACGAATGCACTTTTCTAAGTTGTCTCTATTAATTAAGTTGGTCAATTACAATAAAAATAAATTGAGACTAAAACTGTGGCTAAATAAACGAAAAAACTCACTACTAACACAGTACCATGAATAATAAATTTTTTATATGGTAGCACTGGGTATAATAATTTGTAACAAATATTTAGCATAAATTATTCATTTTGGTATTTTTATTATCACTAATTATGTTGATACTATTTTTAGCCATTTCCCCCTGGACTTTTCAATACACAAAAAGATTATTACAAAACGAATGGAGTACTAAATTTTAAAATAACATTTATTTATAGGAATACCTAGTATATATGAATTATTTTCATTGTTTAATGTTTTAAGTTTAGTTTTATTGCCGTTTTCTGTTCAAATTAAAAGCCAATAAATATAATTTCAAAATTCGACCCAAGCGTTTTTATGTAGTAAACTTCAATTCCTAATATTTTTGCTTAACACAAAATGAGCACAATTTTTATTTTAATGAAAATTTGTAATTTATAAAACATTAATTTTAACTTACAAAACTAAATAAGTAAATTAACAACTGCCTGGCAATCAGTTAATTTCTTGAAAGTATCATCATAAACCAGATGGAATTTTAACACATTGTATATGTTATTAATTATATTTTAAAATAACTTTTTACTTCACATTTTATTTTCCCACATGAATGGCATTTAATTTATTAAACGTGTATTGCTTACATTTATTATAAAAAGCTCGTTTAACTTTTATAAATTTATTTATTTAAAGCTTTTGTGAATTGTAGCAAAATATATATCATTTCCATAAAAGTAATATGAATAAAAATAAACAATGAAATTTAAAGTAAAGCTTTAAAAATGATGCATACTTTATTTTATCTTCTTCTATTGAAGTTGGAGCTGAAAAAAGAAAATATATATAATATAGACTGAATAAATAAAACTAACAAACATTTTCAAAAAGGTATAGTTAGTTTAAGTTCTTTAGTTATAAGTACCTTTTTGACACATTTTTATAATACAATTATATTATATATCATAAAATCATGAAAATAATTGTACCTGTTAAAAATTGTATAAAAAGTAACGTTTGTTAATTTTAAATTTGCAATTATTCTCAAAGTATCAATAAAAATTGCACTTTTCGTATAATAATTATTTTTTTATTACTTATTTTTCTAAGAGTCCTAATTATCCTTATGCTAATCTATCAAAGTACACATCAAAAAATTTATACAAGTGAAAAATCCCTTTTAATTTTAATTTTGAGTGAAAAGTTTACATAAATATTTTAAATACTTTTAATTATTTTGTGTTAATTTTAAATTCCTTTATTTATGTCTGAGGGAGTACTTAAAAATATACTTTTCCTATATTTCTCTTATTCAAGTTTATCAGAAATATTCTCGTAACTTAAATAATCAATACCATCCAATTAAATTTCTCTAAATATAAGATGAGTTATTACGAAAGAAGCTCATATGCTATGAATTAAATTAATAAGTGTATACTTACTTTTATACTCAGTACATTAAAAAATACTTTCTGGTTATTTTTAGTATCTTATTTAGACTAAGCTCATTTGCAAATCTAACCTACATTTGAATTTAAATTAGTTTTATTTAATAACTGACGGATAAAAGCAAATAAAAAAGTAATGAGTTCAATTTAAATATATATATATATATATATATATTCATCTAACTCAATAATACAAATTACATGCAATCGTCTTTGTTCGGCCTTTTAATTACAATTTTATTTAGTTTTAATTGGAAGAGCAAAATTACTTTGAAAACGTTTTCAAAATCCATTAGAATTTTATTTATCCAAATTACCAATAATTGTTTCTCATAGTAAGATTCTTTGCATTCATGTTAAAAGCACCGAATATATTTTTTTTTTTGTTAATGGGGATTATGAATCAAAATCTCTTTCCATAAATTTATTTTTAGCTGATAAATAAATTTCTATTTCGAGCTTTTCAATTAATCTTAATCATATTTTTCGTCACTGAATTATTTTAAAAAAAGAATGATAATAGTTTCTTTTATAACTATGAATAAAGCTCATAATTCATGTACATCCTTATAATTTGAAATTTTCCAAAGCCATCAATAACAATTTCAAAAAACTATCACTACTCTTATTGAAAGTAGGTTCATAATATTTGCAATGAGTTAAAATGAAAGTACATGCATGGGGTGGGAAAAGGTTCATATTCAATCAAGAGTAAAATTGGTGAAGAACCTTTTCGTGGTCTCTTCTTGCGGATTTGAACAAGTGCCAATGCGACTACGCCTATTACCAGGAGAGTACCCAAAGCAGCCAGAAGTACAGTTACCAGAGGACTCAAGCTACTCATCAACGCTGCTTCTGAAACAGACAGATAAATCGATACATAGTCTCAACAGCTTCGGAAGTTATCAATACTAATTTTTAATCGATATTAGCTAATGTGAAAAATATTGGGTCGATGAATCATATAACAATTTTCATACAATAAACTGAAGGGGAACATATTTTTACCTTTTGTACCATATAACAATATTTAGTATAATGCTTCTACTGCCAATATATTTCACCAGATTTATTTTTTGTAAATATTATAATAATAATTTTTTCATTTAAAACAAAAAAATATGTATTACAGATATTCAAAATAAATACTTTATATGAATATTTCATGCATAAAATGTACCTTCTTTCTTGAATCTATTTATTTTGAAAATGCTTTTTAAACAACTTGCCCATTTTAGATTATATAACATGAAAAATAAAACAGCTATTATATATTGTTATTTAAGTAATACTAATAAATGTGACCTTTTTTGCACTTATATTTAATCGAATTATTTTTATTGTGTTTTGTTATTTTAATGAAAGGATATTCAATCCTTTATTATTATTAAACAATATTTTATCATTATTTCATTAATTTATATTATGTCACATTGGTCGATAATTATATTTCTTTCTATATTCATTTTTTCAATGCGTATTAACTTCACTGAAGGATAATTTTTTAACATTCCTTTGTGAGGGTATGTGCGATTTAATGCTGAGGACATTAATTTTCAGTATAATCATTATAAAGACACAAAAAAATATTACATTGTAATACATTAAATAATACAATATATTTTTGAGGTAATAAATATTTATGCAAATGTTAAGAAATAATGAATAATTTAATCCGTTCTCAAAAGGGAATAAATTTTATGTGAATGGCTGATATGTCAGAATTAATTAAGTGTATAATGTTTTTCAATGTTAACGCAATTTTATATAAAAGTATTACTTTGTAATATATTTTGAAGTAAATGCTAACATATCAGTATTTCTTAAGAAAAATATTTTCTATCATATTTAGAAAGGAAAATGAAGTTGAAAAAAAAAATGTCAGTGATTTTTTGCAAAAACTGTGTTTATTAGAATACATTGTGCATCGTTAAAGTGGTGTGAATTTTTTCATAAAAACAAATAAACTGAATTAAGTATAATCATTAGATATTTAATTACTCACTAAATGAAATTATACAATAAAAGTTGTCGCTTTTTTACAATATTATTTTATAGTATTTGATATTTGAAATAGCGTTTTTGTTTGCAAAGCTTTCTGTATTAATTTAACGAATAAATTTTTCTACACTTACTGCAACAATATTATGTTAAAAAAAATAGGATATTATCGATAGCGTTTTAACTATAATTTAAAACATAACATTCATCATCAAAAAAATTAGTTCTAAATATAAAAGTCTTTATAAGAGTTTTTAATAAAAAATGATTATATTCTAAATAATTATGTTAAAAAAGGCAATTTAAATTTTATTTCATTATTATAAATTATTTTCTGAAAAAAACTAAAGTAAAAATGAAAACTAACAGAGAATTATTTAAAGTAATTCCACTACAACCCTGAGCACAAGCAGTTATTTCGAATTAAATAAATAAATAATTAGTTATTTGAATTATATACTTACTGCTGTAATATGAGTAACACTATTTTTATCATGTCAAAGTAAAACAAAATTTAAATGGCTTTTCAAATTAAATGTAACGCTAAGTCAAAGACAGTATAAAATTATTCTGAGATGCATGTCACCTACGAAAATTAAACTTAATCTAATTATAATTTTTATTTGAAATTCACACCATGTGTACCTCTTTCTTGCACACAAAACAACTTAAAATTACTTATTGAATAGACAAGTTAATTTGTTATTCTAAGACATAATTTTTATTATAATGAAAAATTTATTATTCTTATTTGTACACCCATGTATATGAAGATATAAAAAAAGTTAGCTGTAGAAAGTTATGTTAAATTAAAGTGGTCAAATGATAATAAAAATAAATAAATTTTTACTAGCAGAATAAATTTTACCTATTATATTAACTGTTATTAATAATGTAATACACACAAGCGCACACAAACCCGCGTTCGTGCATATGTGTATTTAAAGCTGATGATTTTAAAATTTCATTGAAAAACATAAAAAAAAAACGCGTGTGTCTTAACCCGCGATCACTCGCGCGGGGTGTTCTGTACACCCCAGCAACAAGAAAATCCTCCCAAATTTCTAAAAAGAATGTGCAGGACCACGATTTTTTCTGTAGCTGCACATTTTAGGTCATTGAACCTTCAGGCGTGATGCAATCCCTCTTTAAGGAACGACTGGAATGTAATGACCTTCAAAAATTTATCTGGAGGGCCGAGAACTCCCGCGAGAAGTTGAGCATTTGTATACAGTCTGCTCTGAAAGTTTGGAAAATGATAAAAATATTATTTTTCTACTTTCTACTATCATTATTTCATTAATTATAAAGTATATTTATTACTAGTATATACGCTTTATATATATATATATATATATATATATATATACTGGTTTATGGAAAAATTTGAAATTATGTGTTTTTAAATGAAAATTTTGTATGTTTAGTTTAAATTAATGTTAGTCTCATTTGTGTGCAATAAATTTAATAATTTTATTTGTATAATACAAAAAACATCTTGTACTTTATAAATATGTATCATAATGACTTAATTTTTATTTTCATAATTAAATACACGTGTTAAAAGTTTGGGGTGTTCTCTACACCCCGCAAGTAACGAAGGTAGCAAAAACAGGCGCGAGTGACCGCGGGTTAATTTAATAAATTATTTTTATTTTTTAATAATGATTTACTTTTCATATTATTTATATATGCTTCCTTGTGAAGCCATTTTGGATTTTTTCCTAGTTCTATTTTATGAATAAAAACAAATATGTACTTAAATTAGGTTAATTTATTCAGTATCTGTAGGAAACACCATATTTTTTCTTTTATTTTAGAATTTAAGCATATAATTTCCTTTTTGCAAACTTCATTGCCTTTATGCAATACAATGACACTAAATTCTTTCGTAGCAGAGTAGTTATTTTTTTACAATAAGAAAATTTAATATGTTAAATTCAAAATTCAAATATTCGTCTATTATACAATATCGCAGTCAAATTTTAATTTCTTCTTAAAGGCAGCAGTAAAAGGCACTTTTATGGTGTTTGTGTGATATATTCCTCGGCTTCGAAGTCGTTGATGCATGTAATTAGTGTCCCGCAACACATAATTGATTGAAATGTTTTCGAAGTGTAAAAAGTTTAACTGCAATGAACGTAAGGAAGTTATAAAATGATATATTTATTTAATTAATATTCGTAACGTATGCCTTTGAAAGTGTTTAAACTAGAAAATGAAGGCTTTAATTACTGTATTTATATAAGGTAGTTTTTTCAAGTTATTACTATTTATTTGATAATATATTAAACATGCAATTTTTAAATTTTTCGCAGTGAAATTTATGGAAAAGTATATACAATTAAAATCGTTGGGCGATTGTCTCATCATTTTAGTCTGAATTATTTTTATGTATATCTAGGAAATCCTATACGTTTCTTTTAATATATATATATACATATATATATAATTTCTAGTTAAGATTTTATCAAAGGTATTTAAAAAATTTTTTTATGAAGATATGACGAAAGAGGATTTGATCTCATTTTATGACAAATCATAGATTAACCTTTCAAATCGCATTATGTTTGAATATCAGTATAAGGTTTTGATGTAATATCTATGATATATATATAAAATTCTTATTTTACTTTTTATCCTACACTGCATAGATTTAAACCTCTTATTCAGCACGCAAACAGTTTTTGTACATAAAAAGTAAATGTAATTTTCTTTAAAGAAAAAAAAATTTAAAATGTTTACGATAAAAATAACAAATTTCCTACTAACAATACCTTAAAGTCTAAATGTTCAAAACTTGTGCTCATATTAATTACACATAAATATATACACATACACATGGTATTTATTTGTAACTGTAAGTGATTTTTTTAAAGTAACAGTAACAACAGCGCAAAACAGTACTCATTTTTTATTTAAAACACAGATTTATGTAAATTACTTTTAGTTTCATTCAATAAGACGACATAAACTATTACATTTATTTTAATATAACAAAAGAGCATATAGTGTTAACTTATTAAGAATAAATTTTGGGAATCAGATCTGTAAAATATATTAATAGAAAATGTTGAGGTTTCCTAACCATTTTATTGCCTTGTTAATATTTTCAAAGTAGCTTGTTTGTAAAACATAGTTTCTCTCTCTCTCTCTAATACGTATAACTATATGTATCTGAATTAAATTTACTTACAGTGATTGTGCATATGAAATATACATTATGATTGTTCCCATATGTTATACTAACCATATTAAAAATAAAAAAGCATTTAGTCATTTATTTGCAAGAAATAAACTGATTTTTTAAATTGCACGTAATTAATCGAATTTTGCCGATGCATCGAAGTTTATGTTGTTTATTTTGTATTGTTCTTTTCACTAAATCTGTGTATTTGATATTTTTGTGAGTATTTCTCTTATTTTTAAGTTCACAGTTTTGTGAAACACAGTTCACACAATTTGTGTCCTTGTATCTTCTATATCTTTATGCTCAAATTAAATGCATTAAGATTAAACGAAAGAAAAAGAAACGATTGTTAACACTATTTTGATACTTTTACCTTTTAGATTAAAAGATCAATATTTACATATATGTATTAACAATTAACTTCTACTCCTTAACTATAGCACTGTTTAGGAGTTAAAAATTGTTAAACTTGTATTATGTAACAACTACTTGCAGATCATTATATTCTTACGCCGAAGGCATGCTTTCTAGAAAATTAGCCAAAGGAAACTCTAATATTTATTCCGATCAAGTTAAAACTAGTTAAGCTTGCATAATTTTGCAAATATCGGTCGTTTCAAGTGCGTTAACCTAATACATATTAATGAGATGTAACTATTTTAATTCTGTTCAAAGTACGTTATAACTGAGGAAATGTAAGGAATTAGTGTGAAATAGAAATTACAATTAATTCAATTTAAAGTCTGTCCATGGTCCCAAAGTTTGATTTTAGATCAAAAGTACTGAAGTTAGTAAACATTACGAGTAAAAAAGACTTGTTTGTGTTTGTGTGTGTGTGTGAATATGGTACTGCAAATACTTAAAATGTTACATTTTTAACTGTTTTATCTATGTTGTTTTTGCCTTAGAACCACTTTCCCCTCTAATCAACAATTTTAAATATTCAAATATGAAAAAAAAAATATTAATTCTAAAATGATAAATATTTTTTAAAAAATTGTGTTAAAGCTTATAATGATTTTAAATAAATTTATTAAATATTTTTTTTAAAAAAAAATTGTTTTTGTTGAGCTAAATAAATTTCGGTCTTAAAATGTGTAAGAAGTGCTAACTTCAGGAATTATCAAGCACTTAATTATATATGACTGCAGGGAATATGGGCAAGTAATAAATTTGAATTTTACAAATTTAAAGCACTGAATCCTTGCCAATGCGTTTAAGTTTACTTTTCCTAATAACTATCCAAAAATTACAGGCTGTATTTGCGTAGGAATTCATGGCACTTATACCTAATTTTAATCTCTTGTAAAAATTATGTTCAAATCTTTAAGTCGTTAACATTGTTTAGAATCAAAACTTCAAGTGACATAAATTTATCCAATTGTACAAAACCCTAGAAAGTTTAGAAGCTAAAATATAGTTTGCGTCATTTAAATAATGCTTCAAAGTTCTGCAAAGAGTTTAAATCATCATTTTTTTTTTCTATAGTAAATTTTCGTAATAATGCAAAGGATTATTCAATAATAAAATTAATTTAAATTTTATTATTTTATTTTATGCAATAATGCAATATAAAATTGAGATAAAATCAAGAATTTCTTTTAAGCTTGATTTTAAATTTCTTTTGCTTCAAAAATTAAAAAAAAACCCGATAAAGCTGTTTTTAAATATCTGTTTATTAATATTTTGTCTGATTTACCGTAGCGTTTATGAACATAATGGCCAGTAAAAACCCTATAAACCTCTTTCATTGAAATCGATGATAGCTATTGTCTAACATCAGGTTTTTGGGTATACTAAAGTGGATGCGCCCTGCAGATTGAGATTAATCACAGCGCCATCAGGCAGTAAACAATAGAAATCGTATTCTTATCTAAAATGTAGTGTTTTCGATTGAGGGCGAAAAAGTATCTTCCGTACATGGAACAGAAAGCTTAAATTTATATGTTCTGAATTTCCAACCCTTTTACTCTACAAAAAGTGCAAAAGTTAAAGCAAAAGTATAACTAGTAATCAGGTGAGCCTTTTTTTCGTATTTTAGGTGTTTGGTCTCATTACATATTTCAAAAAATCTTGAGGACATTTTTTAGTATACAAGATAACTCGTTAACACAGTGTTTCTCAAACTGTGGGGCGCCCCCTAGGGGGAGTGATAACCCTACAAGGGGGGCGCGAGTATATCAAAAAGTCGAAAACAAAAGATTATTTTAGAAAAGTATTAATTTATTGAAAGGAGGCAAAACAGAATACATTCTGACATAATAAAAAAATGCACATTTACACTAATATAATATACTTATAAATGCATCAGTACTGCCCATTGTGTTTCATAATTAATTTAACAGTACAAAGTTATGAGCAAGTTTATTAATTACCAATGAACCTATGGGAATGTCATAAAATTATATACAAAATTTAATATTTATCTTGATAATTTGTACGGCTTATAACTAAAGCCGTATTGTAGCCTTACGTCAAAATATATCCTTATTGAATTCAATATATTGTTATTGTTTGGAGGAGAGGGGGTGCGATGAAATTATGATTGAAAAATGGGTTGCAAGTATAGAAAGTTTGAGAAACACTGCGTTAACATAAATATCCAGTAACACATCATTTAAACACAAAAGTATCATTAACACATCATCTAAACACACAAGTATCAATAGCACATCATTTGAACACAAAAGTATTAGTAACACACTATTTAAACATACAAGTATCGCAAAACAAGTCACACATCCTGGTGAACGGTTTGTTATCCCTCTTTGTTTCAAGTACTCTTACAGAAAAATATCCAATGAGGACAGATAAGGTGAGCGTGGAGACCATTCTACTCAAGCACCATTTGATTTTAAAATATCCAAACCAGATTCTGCTTTACTTTTGGTATCATTTGCAGAAGAATGTTGTCATATTGGAGCCCTACGTTGAAGCACAGATGGATTTTCAACAAAAGCGCACTTTAGAAACTTCAAGTACCATGTTCCAACTAGCGAGTTCTCGTATAATGCAGGATTAGGAGGCTGATATTTAAAACTTCTCATAATGCTCCAGAACTCAAGACAATGCCTCGGTCGAACTGTAATTTTACTTGTAGGATTAGTTCCCTGTATTGGGCACTAGTAGGTGTTCTGTTATATTACATTACGTTATGTAAAAAGTATTGCAATGGATCAATCTACAAATCCTCCACTAATTCTCTTGGGTAAAAGTATTCTTTTTAACTGTGATTTCAGTTGGAAACCTTTATCGGTGAAGAAGATGAAATTTAGGCAAATGATAATGCTTACGTTTAAAATGATCCCATTTTAAACGTTGGCATTAGAGTAGGCGATGATGGTTGATAGTTGATGGTTGAAAGCTCAGATAGAATTGTGAATAAGTTTGCGACCAGAGATCGTATAGTTAAGCAGGTTATCTAATGAGAATTCAAATGTAGGAGTCAAAAGGGCTCCACAGTACTCAGATAAGTGCTTTTATTTATATGTTAGTTGAATTAATCAAATGTGATTGCTCTTCCGGGTTTACGGTTTAGTGTGCATTTATTCCTTTTAATTGTGTTGTGTGATTAAGTAAAAGTAATAATAAAATTGTGTTTAAATGACTATGGTTGATCTTTGCTCGAGCCCCCAAACTCTAACCTCCTCCGGGGCGTTACAGTACGGCTCTTTTGTCCATGTTAAGTTTCTTGTGAACATTTCTAAATGGCTCAAGATAAAGTTGCAGAAGTAGTAACGTCTTTCAGCATTCCTTGCGTGTTGTTCCTGTTCGGGTGTCGCACGCACATGGATGATTTCCTACTCCACTTGGAAATTTCTAAATACAGCTTTCTGAGAAGCCAGAGTTTCCACTAATATTTCTTGTATAATTTTGTGGGTGTGAGTGGGCATATATGCTAATACATCTTTAGATTTAATGATTGGGTTGATGTTAATTAACGTCGTGGAATGAGATGGCTATTGGTGAACCATTAATAATTTTGAACCTCTGTGAAGTGTCGACACCGGAGCTAACATCTTTCTATAAACTTCCAAATGACACTGACGCTGGACTTAGAACCCCCACAGAATTAACGTACACCCTCTACATAGCAGATTTTCAATGGCATCAGGACTAAAACCCACGAATCGATACGTCTGTCCAGGAGTTGGTGACCATGACCAATAAGATACTGATGTCCTACTCTAATTGGTCTGTTGGATTGAGATATGTTGGTTCGTCTCGCATACAAGGTTCAAAAGATTTTGAATGGTCCTCCGAGAGCTCCAAGAAAACTTTATTGATGCAATCACTTTGCTTTTTCTGCATTACGCTCATTTCATTGTAATTTTGATTCATCTTGTAATGTTAATTATTTGAACATTCTTTCACGCGTGTGACTACAAGATTTAACATAAAACGCCGTAGAACTATAACTATTGTCGTCCATGAAAAACAAGTGTGACGCTATTTACGTATAAATACTCATAGTACATGGATTTTATACCATTGGCATATTTAACACGTGCTGAGTTGAATTGGTACAATCTGTGTAAAGAGTTTGCATAATTGACAATCAGAATATAAATCGATTTTTAACCACGGCCAACAAAGCATGCTTCTGTGAGACTTGAACCACGGTTTGCACTAGAGTTCCGCACAGTACCACTGAAATGCTACTGATCTCAGCTAATTTTTTGTTGAAAATATATTCTTTCTCCTTTCCTCTTCGTTTTTTTTAATTTTTTATTTTTATTTCGGCTTGAGAATTTGGTACCAAATTCCCACGTGCTTTCCATATTCTGTTCTAAATATTCCTTTGCGCAAGGTACTTTTTCCTACTAAATCAAGGCACTCTTCAAGTTTGCAGTTAACTTATTTTCCTTATCTGTTACTGTCTTTTGGGACAGGAAACCTAACTCTGCTGTTTGACACCAGCTAGCATGTTACCTTATTTATCCTTGTAGTGTATATACACTTTATTACACCTAGATACTTCTTTTAAAGAAATAACTGTTGCCACTTTCAAGTTAAAGTGAAAGATAATATTTAAGTGGCCGCCTTTTGTATATTAAGGTAACCTGATTTAATACTAGTTGCCACACGTACTGTAATATTGAAAATAGTTCGCTTTCGACCTGAAGTTATTTATACTTAGTTTTAGGTATTGACAATAAAATTCAGCGCAAATAATATCAAAAGTTATGCTCTAGCATTATTTTATTTTCATGTTTCGATTCAAATAGTGTTTGCTAAACTTTTGAATCTGCAATTTTGAGAAAGATTATTTTTTTGGATTAGATTTTTCATTTTTAAGGGAGTAAATGACACGTAACTCTAAATATATATTTTCATAGTTAATTTAAAATGTCTTATTAGTGATTTTATACAGTTGATTAGCTTCTCAGATATCTTCTATTTAGGGCACCAAACAAAAATTTATTTTTAGGCATCTTATGCTCATTACAAGAAAGCATAATATCACCTCTTAATGAAATATGACTGTGATAATTTCTGTGAGGAAGTAATTCCAGTATTTGGCTATAACTGGATGCAAAAAAGGTATATCTAATGTTTCAAAACATTTCACTGTTTAATAAATGTATTCCATGATTAATAATCGATGAATCATATCATTTGATAAAAGTGCTGTTAAGTACTTTTTAGTATACAGTAGTGCCAGTTTTTTTAATATTGAAGATTTGATTTTCTTTATGTCTCATTTATCACAGATCATTTATTGCACCATTAATTCTTTTAGAATCATCCTTTTGTACTTGTTTATAGAATTATCTCAAGAATTAAGCATATTTTGGATCAAATTTAATGAAAATAGGGATCGTATAAATTAAACAAAGGATCACACCGAGGGTTATATATATATTGATTTCTTAAGTATACTTGTCAAGTTGACAAGGGTTCATGGATATATCTTGGATGTGTTAGAATTGTTTGTCATAAGAAGTGGATGGGCACACCTTTTTTTCAAACGCTCATATCCTAAAGCGGGGATCCAATAGACAGTCCTTCAAGCCATAGGAAATGCAAGGTCGTTGACCGAAGGGGGCAGAGGGGATGAAAGCGGCTTAGAAGGGAGAGAATGACTTGTGACATCATTTCAACTCGCACTTTTTGAATGTAACCGCATTACATAGAGAGAGAAATAAACGAAGTTTACACAGTTCACTGAAAAGTTGTTCTACTTAAGAATCCAATGAATAAGATCTCTCTTGCCATCCCATAAGATTATGCAGTATTTAAAACCCACAGCTATTGTAAATTGGGTGAGAATTAGTAAAAATTTATTTACATATAGGATTCTTACTCTTGGTATTTCTAGTTTATTGACAATAGTAAGAGACTTTCCCCTAAGTGGAAAGTTTTGTCTCAGAAGAATTTGTCTTTTTACTCGTATTTGAATGACGTCCTACTTCGCCGTTATCTTTATAGACTTTGACTAATTTTAAGCTGAAGAATCCCATACTAACTAAATTTTATAATAATAAGTTGGATATTCAATATTAATAATATATTTTAGGAAATTTTTATACAAGCTGTTGCATGGGATGTTAATAAGTATTAAAATTTTCGAAATGAATAGTTCTACCAAAACTTCGTTATCAGAAAAATAATATGTTAAATTTACTTAAGCTTTCCTGAAAAGAAAGATAAGGATGACGAGTAATATTATATTTTTAAATACACTACTTATAACGAAGAAAACTTCGAAATATTTTGCTAAATAATTCATGAAAAGAATTCTAGCTGTGTTACATTCTGCCCAATGACCCCCAAATGCTCAACAGTTGCATACATAGAACCTGCAAATAAACAATTTTATATCTTGCTTGCAGTGTAATTCACATCTGCGAATGATTGTAAATAATTGATATGATTAGAAGCGGTATATCAGTTAACAGAGCATGTAGTTGCAATACTTAATATTTAATATCACACATACTGTTTTATTCATTTGATTTTTTTTTTTTGGGTAAATAAGATTTCAAGAGGTTAAATTGGCTTCATTTAGTTAAAGAATTAAGCTATTGACAAATCATATATGAATTTTTCCAAATTACTTCATTTTTAGTGTCTTGTCCTAATTTGTTTAATTTGGAGTTCAACTTTTTGTTATTAAAATTCTTCCCGATGGAAAAATTTACGTTTATAGATATAGAAGGAGTTACATGTAAATGAATTGATGTGCAACATTTATCATAAAATTAAATTACCTGAATTAAGTGCTAATGTCACACACACACAATGTGATAGGATAATTATATAAATAATATAAATAACTCCATATGTAATAAACATCATAAATATATTTCTATACATCTATATTAATATAAAATTTTTCAAATTCACAAAACCTTTTTTTTGTGTGTGTGTGTGAAAATGTAACATGGTTTTTCCAAGGCTTTTAAATTATCAGGGCATATATTGGTAAGAATAAAGTTTAAAAAAATCTACTTATAGATAAATTTTTAATTTTATCCTGAAAAGATTGTTTATATTATAACATGATCCAAGGCTTGATTTCTTTTTCAATGGCTATTATAGGGATTAGAAAATGTATATTTAATAATGTTTTGAAAAAAAGTTATAGTAGAACATTTTCAGAAGAATATTAACACTTTTTCATAAGTAACTTATTGTTTTTAACAAAATTATATCAAATGAGTAAAGCAAACAATTAAACAAATTTTATCCAACACGTGATTTTTCTTTGCCTATCAAAAATAATTTTTATTACTGTTCCAAAGTAATCTTTAACAACAATAGTTTTTTTAATGTATTAATTAAAAAAAAATTAAGTTCTTGAAATAATATTGAATATTTTTTTATTATTGTATACATTTATCTTTATGTATTTAATAATATGATTTTCTTGTATTTTAAATAAAAAGCGAAATTTGTTTTTTGAATTGATAAATTTCCTTATATGAAAACAAGCACAATTTTTGAAGAAAATTCCTTCGATCAAATACTGCGCAAATAATACAGATGTTCAAAATTATTCACATATTTTATAACTATTGTTCCCGCTGTTTTTTTAAAGGACGTAATTTCAGGTGAAAGTTTAAGAAGAATTTTTTTTAAATTTTTACATCCCTGGTAAAATATTTCTTTAAAACTTTTTCCCCTTTTTCAGGTGTGACATCTAATCAAATCAAATTTTAGTTATTAACTCATTTAATTCATTAAAAATTTAACTGATATAACTATTTAATTTTACTCAAAGAACTCATTTAAAAATAACGTGTAGAAAAGATTTATTATCTCGCGATCCATCCGTAATAAATGAATAAAATATGAATACATTCTTGCACCAAATATGAGTAAGTTCCTTAAGAATAAATTTATCTGATAGTATTTAAACAAGGAGAGAGTATTTAAACATGATTCAAAGAGTAATTATGTTAGAAACATATTATAATGTTTCTAATCAATCAAAATAAACTGTCATTTCCATATTTAAATCATACATACTTGCATCAAAGTGCAGTCGATAAGAATATAATTTTTTACATTAAATTTGAATAATTTCGTTCACAGTTATTTTATTTGTAACGAGAAATAATTATCATTATTTAAGTATCTGTCAATTTTTTTTTCTTATTGTGAATTTCTTCTAAAACTTTTAGTTTGAAGAATAACTAAAAATTAAAACTTTTCAGAAAATTATCAACAACAATTTATACTCGGTTAAAATAATACAATCCTACGGAACAGAGGCTGTGGGAAAAGTGCATGAGTTAACAGAAAGAACTTCTTGAGAAATTTTCAACTTCAAAAACATTTTTTTTGCGGTTATTCCTTACTAAATATTCTTTAATTTTATTTATGACATACAAATAAATAAGAATAAAATAAAGTACATAGAAATGGGATGGAGAGCGAAATCACAAAATTGCTACTTTATTGTATCTTACCATTTTCTTGATCCCGTATAGACAGAGTATTTCCCAACAAAGCCACCGAATTGCTTTTTCCTTTTTCATTGGAAGCATATATCACAAGCACGAAGGGTGTGCCTGGGGGTAAATTTCCAACTGAAAAAACAGGTGCATCGTTGGAAGTCATATTCAGCTGAAGATGGTCCACTGCAGAATTGTAGACATCTAAATGGAATCTTTGGGGCAATCCGCCATTGTATCCAGCTTCGCAATCCACCATTAGCCAAGTCTGAGAACGATTAGTCAAAACACAATTTCGGACAGGATCTGGTTGTCCTGAAAGAAATAATTGCGTGGAATCAGTTATTATTTCGGTAATTGTTTTTTCTCATTCCAGGATAAAACTTTTTGAAAAACTTATTCAACGTTTACCTAACTACTAACCATGGATGTTGTTAAAAATTATGAAGTAAATTTAAAGTAAATTCTAAATCATCCTTTTTCAATTGACCTTCGTATATTTATTTTGCATTATTAAAAAAGAATTTACATATAACTTACTACATTATTAAAACAGGTATGAGAGATCAATTAATTTTATACTAAATATAATTATTGCCGTTTTTATGCTTAAAAATGCAATATTATAAATAGCTCTGCAGTCTTTTTTTGAAACATTTGTCCGAGTGCTAACGGATAGTGAAGAAGGTAATTTATACGCATGCGCACACACAAACACGTGCATTAATATAAGTATGCTCAAACACATGGATATATAATGATAATTATATATATATACATATGAAATACTTCTATAATATTTCTGGAGAGTGGTAATGACAACTATAATGTGGCGAGTGAATGGTACTATAACGAAAGGACAGGGCGTGGCCGGTGGGGAGGGATTACTGTATATTAGATACATTTTCTATGCTGGTTGATGTTGCGTATTCAATGTTAGTGATGAGGCAGTCTTGAAAGTTAATCCAGTTTATTGTACATCATGAAACATATAGACATATTAAAAACATAAAGGAGGGATGACACTACACAGAACAAAGAAACTACGATACTACGCAATGCAGCCGGCTACATGATTAAAGACACAGACAGAGGAGAGTGAGATTTTCAATGATATCGGTATTTATACCCAGTGGGACATCACATGATTGTGCGTGGAGGGATGCAGTTCCAGAAGTCTCCGTTAGGCGGATAACTAATTAAAATATTTAAACGGTTGATTTGAGGGCCTGGACCATAAATAAATCAAGTGCTATTAAAGATTAAATTAATGGGAATTATTACACACACTCACACACACACATAACATTTGATGCACTTTTTCTGATTTGCTCGAATATATTTCAGCAAAAATTACTAGGATCCAAAACAAAACTGGATTATTTCTGAAAATCTACTTTATAGAAGACATAACACTAGATAGGAGTTTCGATAGAAATGTAATCTTTTTTTTTTCATCTTTGTTTTTCAACTATTGATTATTTTTTTCGTATCACAATATTTTTATTACCGTTTTATATATAGGATTTAAACATGAAAAAAAAAAACCCTAAGATATATTTTTTTTGGAATATCACAAAAGAAAAAGAACTGAAAAAGCTATTTCATTTTCTGGAATTTCAGTTTGTTGTATAAGTTTAGAGGCTGATATATAAGTAGAAAATAGGAAATCTCTGACAGAAAAGTTCCAAGAAATTATATTTTATATTTTTTCCCTCAAACTGGTCATTTTCGAAATAAAACTATTTCATTACTTTTTTCTTCGAACAAATCCAAAGAGCATACCAATTTTCCAATGGATTTTTGATGAAAATAGATATACGATTATTTTTTTTATTTAAAGCCGCGTTCAAATACCTTAAATGCAATAAAAATATTTTTTTTATTCCCTTATCTTTTTTTTTTTTTGTTCAGTTTGTTTATTAGATTACATGAAGTCAAGAGTAAACAAAATTTGTAGATTTCATAAAATAATAAATTTAAGTATCATTGCATTTAGATAATATAATGGGCCATAATTTGATGAACAATGAAATGTGAATGATATGATCATATTAAAATCAGGAGATTCAATTGCTTAGTGACCGATGGAAAAGAGTGCCATTAATGATTTTTTCTCAGACAAATGTATACTTATATTGTGTCTCAGAACATTCAACTAAAAGAGAATATTTGCCGAAAAAGAGCTTTTACTGATGATAACCTGCTTGTTATCAAGATTATTTACCTCTTGCTAAAAAATTTATTTAAATTTGTTTTAAATTCAAAAGTTTTTCTTAGGGGGATGTAAAAAATTGTCCCAATATACTTTCGTTCACTAATGCAAGAGTGCATATAATTCCCTTCTATTAGAATTATTATGTATCTGTAGATAAAAAACAAGTTTTTCGTGATGCTGGAATAAATTTTTGGAATAGTTAACATTAGTTGCAACAAATGGCTCCAGGATATTTTTTTAAAATAAATTTATTCTTGGCTGTGAATACCTTAAAACTGCTTATTACACGTAAATTACAGTTTTACAAATTGAGCAATGAATATGAACAGTCGTATAATTTGTACAATGAGGGTTGGTCTGCCATTGGAAAGACAGGAGTATCTCTCCCCTAGTGTTTTTTTAAATAATATCACAGCGTCTTTTGTTAAATTAATACACTGCTGGCTACCGTAAATGCAACACCAAGACAAGAGATAGCGCAACAAAATTTATTTTGTAGATAACATGTTGACCAAGTATCAAATGATTAAATTTATAGATTTCTGTAAAGTGTGGTTCCTGCCAGAATCAGTAGCCAGAGTAGCCACCATTGTTAGAGATCACCGCTACCACGCGCCTCGGCATTGATTCAAAGAGACGTTGGATGTGTTCTTAGGGTACAGCAGACCAAGCAGCTTCCACACGTTTCCAAAGTTGATATGGTGTGGAAGCTGGGGTTGTAATCTGGGTCAATCGTTGAGCAACCATGAACCACATGTTTTCTATCGGCGACAGATCCGGAGTGTGAGCCAGCCAGGGAAGCAATTCAATCTGGTGATTGACGAAGAAACTTTGGACAATGCGTGCACGTGTGGTCGCGCATTATCCTGTTGAAATATGGCTGCGGCCAAGCCCTGAAGGTAAATAAGGACAACTGGCACCAAAACCTCGGAGATATAGCCCTGGCTGTTTAAAGTACCGGCAATGCGTACTAAAGGAGTGTGAGAGTGATATCCAATCCTCATACCATAATACCCGGTTGAGGACCAGTGTGGCAGTGCATAACGCAGCTGCTCAGCATCCTCTCTCCACAGTGTCTCCAGACTCAAATCCGACCATCTTGGTGTTGCATACAGAGGCGTGACTCGTCAGTAAAGACCATTCTGCCACCCACATCCTTTTTTCATTGCACTATTAGCGGCGGAGACGTCTGTGGTTCTGCGTCAAGGGTAGACCAAGCAATGGACGTCTTGCGGACAGACACTCTGTTGTAAATGGCGTCGAATGGTACGCTCAGACACTGAATGATGCGTTACAGACTCAAAGTGCTGTGCTATGGTTCGTGATGTGACTGATCGATCCGTCACTGCAATGCGCACAATTTGCCTGTCCTCACGTGAAGTGCTTTACTGAGGTGGATGCTATCGACCACGTCTGTTCGTCGTACCCTCCGGTATCCAACGGTCACATATCCGCATTACAGTTGTTTGGTTTCGTCCAACACGACTACTGATTTTTCTGAAAGATAATCCACAATCTCGGTATGCCACTATCCTTCTTCTGTCGAACTCGGATACTTGATCAAAAGCGGATCACTGTTTTCTAAGAGACATAACTGATCGTTTTTTGAAAAAACCACAAGAAAAACACAATTGCCAAACTTGAAATCGTCGAAATCTCCAAGCCTTAAATAGCGCTTTGAGGCGGCGCCACAGGTGCGCGTGATGTGTGTCTGCGCTGAAATTCTATTCATTTGCATATCTCACCTCCGCTAATGCATGTTGTAACTTTCATGTTATTTGCATGCTTTTTTCAGGGTGTTGCATTTACGGTGGCCAGCATTGTATATGGTGTTGTGTTGGTGTGGAGAATAATTTACCGACCACCATGTTGATTTAGCCATCAGATCATTATTTAAAAGTACGAAGTGTGTGTATGGACTAACAACATAGGTATCTATTAGTAACTGGAATCTAACTGGCTAAATAATTTAAAACTTTTCACCTACACTATGTGATCTCAAAAAGGCATTATTTTTTTTTCTATGGTAAAGTTAGTGAGAGTGTATGTTATGCGATAATAAATAGAATCACTTATTCGAGATTGGAAAACATTTCACAGTGAAGTAAATCCTCCACAAATGTTAATTGAAAATGTTTCTTTCTTTTCTTATATTTTGTATACTCATGTAGGAGTGTGTGTATAAGACTTTTTATTGTCATTGTCATTTCTCATGAACTTTCTAACGAAGAACTCTTCAAGAATTTTATTTTCCCTAGTAACTAAAACTACTTTTAGCGTAAGATGGAAAATTTATTCATCGTTAAAACTATATTAAACAGCTATAACTCATACTGATATAGTTGATTAACATACCAATGCAAATAGAAGTCAACAGAATGTGATTTCAAATTCATTTCTTATAAGATTTCTTAATATATATATATAAAAATATATGAGTATATATATATATATATGAGTTTTTAATGATTTACGCTATTCATTTGTGAAAATAATTGGTTTTTAATTTGAACTTTCGGATTTTAGACATTTTTCTACCTAAGGATGAGTGCGTCATCTTTGGTGTTCGAGGGTTCACTTATATTATGCAATTAATTGTTTTAGAATTTTAATATTTTAATGTTATAATATCTTTCAGAATGCGATGGCGAATAGTTTAATTTTTCAGGGTTAATGGTTTAATTTTAACTATTTAATTTAACTTTTAAATTTTTAATTTTTTAATTTTTGAGAATTGGATATTTTACGATTAATTTACCAAGTTGCAATAGGGGGAAGGTTGGCGCCATCAAACTAGTTTAACCCCACTTTTCGGTCCTAAGTCCGAGGTTGCACTTGGATATTTTATAAAATTTTTATTTTATAAATTTTTTTTTAATTTTGTTTGAAAACGTTAGAATTTTGTCTTCTACATTCGCCATTGATATTCTGAAATGGGATTTTTATGTTATAGGATTTATTTACTTTCGATTTTTTTATTGATTCCTGTGTTGTGATTGAATTATATACATTTAAATATATATATATATATATATATATATATATATTGATTACAGGAAAACTTTGATATTGATTTCATTAATTTTTTGGCAAATTTATTTTGTACCATTTTCCAAAAGCAAAAATATTAAAATAAAAAGAAAATAATAATAAAAACTTCCCTTTTCATATCTATGAATATTTAATTCCAAATTTAGTTAAAAATTTAAATACATATTTAATATTTACTAATTGAGTGCAATATGGAATATTGTCTTCCAATTATATAGAAGTAACAATTAATATTTTAAAGAGTCAACATTTTTTTATCTAATCTTGATCATTAGTGACTTTTTAGAATTTTTTCTTTTCCAAAACGTTCCGTATTTAATAACTGTTACATAATTATTTCAAGCTCTGAAAAATTGAAGGCATAATATATTCAAAGCTGTAAAATATTTCCTTATAAGATTAGTGTTATGTGAGATTTAAAGCACTAAACGTATCTGAAAATCTGTAATTTTCTACAATTGTATGTCTCTCATTTAATGTAATAAATATATGTTTGTTCAAAATTAAAGTTCAGTGATTCCTTTGCTTCACTAATATAAAAACACATTTTAATCTTCGTTATATTCTCTTTAATTTTAATCTGGTTGAATACAACTTTTCCTTCCATATTTCATTTTATCCTACTCTTAACATTAATTCTTATAAGTAAATAAATTTTTTTAAACATTTCTGAAAAAAATTAAGGAAATTTCCTTTACATATTTAACGATTAAAAAAACATGAATAATCTAAAAGGAAACCATAAAAATAAATGCAAAGCATAGATTAAAATATTTGTTGTTTACAAATCCAGTACATCTTATGAAATATTTTACTATGGTTTTGAAAAAATATTTTAGCTTTTCTTACTTTCTACTGGAGTAAGTATGAATAGAGATATAAAGATTTGTCATATTTATTGAATTATTATTTTTTTCATGGTTTGATATTGCATCTAAAGAAATGTCTCACAAAATATATCCAGCTGTATCCGTCAGTCACCTTTTTTTTTCTCTTCTGTACAATCCGAGATGTAAAAGTCAATTCCGACTTTCTGATTGAGAATATTACAGTCAATGCTTCCCCCATAGGATATACGAATCCATGTTTCTTTTTCCTTCCCTTCAGTAGTTGCAAAAAACGAGCAATGTGGAATCCAACATATACTTTGTAGCAGCTGAGAATACGTGTTCCGATAGAAAAAAAAAAAAAAAAAAAAAAAAAAAAAAAAAAAACAACCAGCGTACCTTCTGAATATAGCCCCAGGTTTAGATTTATATAGGAAAAATAATAATAATATAGGATTTGGCGAAAGTCCGAGTATGTCTCTTAGATTTTTCTTGGTCCGAAAGAAGTATAGCCATGAACCTGGATTCCTTCTTTTGGTATTATATATGAGGTACTTCTTTATCTTTGCAAGATATCACTTCCCGTTGTTTTCAATATACATAAGGATATCTAGACAACAGATAAACTAGAAAAAGAACTAAAAATGGAATTGGAATTCAAACCCAAAATAGTTGGAATTTATGTTTATGTCCTGAAAGGATATTGTTTCCTGTAGCAGCTGTCATTTTTCCTCCTTCTTCGTATGAAATTCTTATTTTAGTCTAAAATTTAAGTACAGGAATAAAGTAAATTTATTCTTAAATGCTCATGCAAATGACTGTTCATGTTTATTGTTTCTGAAAATATACTTATTTGAAGTATTTTTGAAAAGCATTTGTCTTCAATAAATTCAATAAGCAATAAAGAATTTCATTTTCTTTAAGTTCATGTGTTATTATTCGTAGAAAAAGTGAATGCTTTACTTTTGTAAGTGTTTATTTTTGAAAGTATTTATTTTTATAAAGGAATTTTTTCTTAATGTTGTTAGGATAAATTTACTATTATTAGCTTTACGTTTATCTTTTGAACGGTTTGTAACCGACAACAAAAAATAAATGATTCAACAATCTAACCCAGTGCTTCTCAAACTTTCAATACTCGGGACCCAATATTCAATCATCATTTTCATCGCGCCCCCCCCTCCATACAATATTATTGTATTGAATTCAATAATACTATACTTTTACACTAAAGCTACAGTACGACTTTAACCTCCTATGTACCACCGTCCTTTATAAACGTCTTGCTCAGCCAAAGCATTAATCTTCTGGACGTATATATACGTCTTTCCGAAGTACGATCTTTTCTGTGCACTGCTATCCATAAAATTATTGCTAAGGTTTTGAAATTTAATAAAAGAACCTTGACAGTCTTAGCAAAGGATTTACTTATTTCAGAGGATTTTGCTTATTTATTCCTTTTCTCCTCCCCCCTCCCAATAAAACATCAAAATACGCGCGTCTATGTGGAAAATCGTGGCACTGGGGACCAAACGGCGTAACTTTTAATCGACAGTTAAGGAATTAATTATAAACCGTACAAATCATCAAGATAAGTGTTAATAAAACCCATGGGGTCACTGGTAATTATCAAACTTGTTCTTTACATAGTATTGTTAAATTAATAATAAAATACATTGTACAGTACAGGTACTTTTTTAAGTGTATTATATCAGTGTAAATGTGTGTATTTTATATTTTATTATGTCAGAAAATATTTTGTCTGCTTACTTTCAGTAAATTAATAATGTTTTGGATAATCTTTAGTTTTCAACTTTTCAATATGCTCGCGCCCCCCTTATAGAATTATTATCCCTCTCAAGGTGGGCGCGCCCCACAGTTTGAGAAACGCTGATCTAGCCTGTACTTTTTAAGGTTGAACTAATAAAAAGAAATCCCTTTTTGATAAGAATACATTTTATTAGACATAAATCATACAGATTTCATGAAAGGATTCATTTATTTATTCAATCAGATATCATTATTCAATGAAAGATGTATATGAATCGAAGAATTCATACATTTTTTTTTATATTTCTTTATTGATAATTTCTACAGTCTTGCATTTTAGACCTATTAAATAAAAAAGTTATAGTACTTTCATGTAGTTAAAACACACATCTCGAAAAGAAGTAAAACATAAAATTAATCAAGAAAAAAAAAAAAAAAAAAGAATATCCTTGGGGAAAATACGACCGAGATTTTCATAACAACTGAATAAATCTTTATTTAAAAAATATTCTATAATTTAAATAAATAAAAGCGGTATTTTTAGTTATCAGATTATTTATTTTCTTTTTTATATGGTGCTTTGAATAGGAAACCAAATTTTTTTAGCGAATAAAACACTTAAAAGAAAAATTTAAATAATCTTTTAACTTATTGTAATTAGCATTAAATTTATTTAAGAAAATTCTTCAAAAATAAGCAAGGGAGTATGCACTGTTTATTTTAATAATGATAAAGATGTGTCTTTTGGCAACACTGATTTATTGAGGACAAATGACAAGAAAATTAGGGGAAAAAAGACAGAGAAATAAAAAGAATTCTTTTATGAAAAAAATGCACATTTTCCATTAAAAATGTCAATTCCAATAACCTCACCACTGAAGCTTCGTGAATTTTCATTGTTCACTTTGTTAAACACTTTGAAAAGTAAAATAAAATAGTAAAAATATGTATATTGAATAAAAGGAGGTAAGAAAGTTTGTTTTTTTCGTACGTAAATTCCGATTTTATGATTAAAGAACACTAAAGAAATCTTGGAAATTCGCCACAGCAAATAATATGTGTTTGAAGATACGCGCTTCCCAACATTTTCACGGTTGGCGTTTTTTCCCAATAACTGTATAAAACATTATTCAGGTAAATTTATATCTTGCTAGTCTTTTGAATCCAAGTTTGCAAAAGTATTTTTACGATCGTAGAGGATTTTAAATAAAATATGTAAGGAACGAACGGAGAAGATGCAATTTTATTTTTATCTCAGAAAATGAAATGAATAAACACGAACTCGTTCTTATGCATTTTTGTTATTCACCGTATTTTTCAGAAGAAAAAAAAAATATTGATCATGCCTTAGAAGAACTGGAGAAAGCGCCTAAAAATATAAAATAAAATATAGAAAAAATAACGCGCGTGGTTTTCTGATAAAAACAGAAAAGGAGAATTAAAGAGAAAAATTTTGAAGACGCAATGGCACTTGCTGGTTTTTATTTATTTTATTTCCCTTCTCTACAACGGCACGAAACAGTAGAATTTACTTATTAGGTTTTGTATTTTTGTGGGTTTTATTTTTGAGAAAAAAACATATATTTAATAAAAGTCGTTCTATAAAGAAAAGAAACCTCTTATTTCTTGAGTTTTATATTTTTGTCTGCTGGGAAAATAAATGACTGTAGCTTGACATATGATATTAATAGTTTTAAAATGTTTGTCTTTTGAATTGCATTTCGAAAAGGAAAAAAAAAAGAGTTGTTTTACTTCGTGGACGAAACGTAAAAAAGTAAACAGTAGAGTTTTCAATTAAGTAAAAGTTAGTAACTTAAATTACTTTAAAAAACAATTAAATGTCAATTAGTATGAAAAAAATTTAAACGTGTAAAATATGATTTTTTTGTCTTCCTCGAAAAGGATAGCAGAACGAATTAAAATATTTTACCTCAGGTGATATTAAACTTAAAATGAACAACATATGATTCTAGTTTATTAAATTCCTTAGATATAAATGAGCAATAAGAGAAGCGCGAATTCTTAATTATAGCTCAAGTAACCAAAGCAGTTTGCTAAATGTAACGGCATTTATTACTAGACAAATACTTAGTTTTACTAATAGCTTATGGATTCTACTAGAAATATTTTCTTTTGAAATCTTAAGTTCTAATTATGTGTAATATTTTATTTCTTGAATATATACAAAGTAAACTAAAAAAATGTGTTACAGCAACTATCTGAGGCAATTTATTATGCTGCATCATCAGTAGCGCACACAGGTATTTTTCAAGGGAGGGGGGGGGGGGGCGGGGGCACCCCCCCCTTCCCCCCCCCCCCCCTTGTGTGCGCCACTGTGCATCATACATACTTGGGTGAATTCTAGCTATTTAGAGTTTTTATAGAGTCTGCCGTCTTATACTTCGACCTTATTAAAATATTAATAGATATTTTTTCTTTAATTCTTGAGTAAATTTTTATTTGTATATATATTTTTAATATACGTTGTGCTAAAAATATCACTTTTTAAGTGCAATAATCATTTCTTAGAGCAAGTGTTTTTATAAAACATCTGAATGTTCTGCAAGAATTTAATGATTTTAAGCATATTAACACGATATATGTGTGTGTGTAATAGTAAATCTATATTATAAAATACTTTAAGAATATGCAGATAATAAAAGTGAATCATTTTAAACTATAAACTTAACATGTCGTTATAAAAAGTATTACTTTAACATGACGACGAAGTAACTAAGGATTTAAAATCAATTTGTGAAACAAAATAAGAGGGAGAAGAATCCACATGCCATGAATTGCTATTGAGAATCCACATTAGTTGCATTTTACTTCTTTTTATAAGCAAATAATATCAAAATCTTTGAAGAGTAGGAAATTTTTGGTCTACCTTACGCTGAACATAAACTAAATAATTGGTATATACTTTTGTGATAAATATTATCAAATTATAAATGAATATGTGAACGCTGTTGTGAAAAATTCCATATGCTTTGTTTGTCGTGAACGATAGTTTCTGACGTGTGATGTATACTATCAAATACTGTTAATCGCAAGTGAAGAATTTTTAATAACCAGAAATATGTTAGGTCCGTATTCATATTTTCACAAAAGTTAATGTTTTTTCTTAGAAAATAATACATTGATAAAACGTGAACCAATTCCATAAAGATGATACTTAAGTATAAAGTTTTCAAATTATAATTAATTATTGATTAAAATACTATCTGTGGACGCCAATTTTACGAGTTTCTGTATCTTTTTAGTTAAAAGTAAATTAAATTATACTACTTTATACATAAAAAAGTGGCAAGAAGAATGCTTATCTGGGTGTATTTAATATTTTCGGCTTTGACTATTAACATGGCCTATGTGTTAGGTTTCAACCTATAATCTACTTACCCTCATCTCCCCCTCTGCAGGAGTTATACCAGGGTTCGGAAGACCGCGACTTTTCAGAATTCTGCTTACATTATTATTAAAAAAACTCAATTACGTGTACTAAAAAAACATTAATTGGCGTACGGCAGTCCAAATCATGACCGCTATTAGATGGGAGGTGGAGCTTCTCCCAGATATGCATACGTATGCATATAAAAGCCTCCTTAATACCTCAGTTATCTTGTTTCACTGACAACTTAGCTCCTCTCTCTCAAAAGTCTGTCGACCACTGCAATCGGGTTGGTTGAAAAGGAATTCCCCTACAAGCCATTCATTAAGCACTTTTATTCATGTCCTTTGCTGGTTGCTAGAGAAAGGGCTCGCGGCATACCCCCTCTTAGAGGGGCAGGTCTTTTTGCTGATGAGGGACTTTCAGAGCGGCTCTAAGTGAAAGTTGCTTTTCCAGATTTTGCTGCAATTAATAAACATCCTCTGTTGCGTTGAGCGTCATTTTGAACGTTTTTCGTTTACAATACATTAGCTTCTTTTATTTGAGCAGGGGCGGCAAATTCT
>BMAV01027863.1:525091-550037 GCA_019973955.1 Trichonephila inaurata madagascariensis | reverse complement strand
TATTTAAATATATATAATTCAATCACAACTCAATAATCAATTAAAAACCCGAAATTATATGAATCTTATAACATTCAATCCCATTTCAAAATATCATGGCGAATATAGAAGATAAAATTCCAACGTTTTCAAACAAAATTAAAAAAATAAATAAATAAATAAAAATTAATAAAATATCCAAGTGCAACCTCGGACTTACGACCGATAAGTGGGGTTAAACTAGTTTGATGGCGCCAACCTTCCCCCTATTGCAACTTGGTAAGTTTAAAAATTAAAAATTAAGAAGTTAAAATTAAACCATTAAATTTAAAAAATTAAACTATTCGTCATCGCATTGTGAAAGATATTATAACATTTTAAAATATTAAAATTCTAAAACAATTAAGTGCATAATATAAGTGAATCATCGAACACCAAAGATGACGCACCCATCTTTAAAATAGTTGTATAGGTAAAAAAAAAAAAAAAAAAAATGTCTAAAATCCGAAAGTTCAAATTAAAAACCCAGTATATTCACAAATGAATAGCGTAAATCATTAAAAACTCACTTAAGAGCATCCTATCAATAATTCAATTCACAATTTTTGAACAATTTTTCTCTCATATTTAATACAACAATTACCACTCCTATATTTTGCTCATAACTCCCACTAACTCCCATATATATATATGTATTTGTTACAAATTTTTTTATATATTTTTGAAATATTACTGGGTATGAATAATATAATTTTAATTATAATTTTTTGTTTTAGAGAGAGAGGTGGTATTTGACATTTTTTTGTCCGGGGCAGCAAAACTGCTAGAGACGGCCTTGAAATAGCGGTCGTGATTATTTTTACGCATACGCCGCAACCATTTATATCACTATTTAGAATTGTATTGGGAATTGATTAGTTTGACTTTTTATAACATGCATACTTAACCAGAAGTACTACACTATGCTGTCAGCAGGTGTTCATTTTCCGAATAATTACTAAAGCACGTGCTGTTGGAAGCGGTACCCATGATGACCCTAACATGTGTGTTAGATTTGAACTATCAACCTGCTGGCCCGAAGATACGCCTTGCACGCGATACACGATTCGAATAAATAGAAATTCTCCTCATGAGAGGGCCATTAAGTTCTTTTATTCTTGTTCTTTGCCGTTTTCGACTTTATAGTATTTAGTCTATGAAATTTTACGAATTAGAAAATCCATGTTTTAATTAACTCAAATTTTCGTTTTCGTTTAATTAGTTTTTTAAGTATTTAAATTTTTTAAGGTATCCAACTATCCTAAAATCATTGTTTCTTTTTTAAAAAAATGACTATTTTTTTCTTATGATTTTATTTTATAGTCATCTTATTAGCTTTATAAAAGTACCAAGTTTTTATTTTCCATTCCCTAGAACAAAAACTACAAGTGTTTTAGTAAAGGCTGATGTCACTACTTTGAACAAAGTGTCATACATTAAAATGCGTAATACACCCAAATGTGTTTTTTTCGAAAAGCTTAAATGAAGACAGCGATTGCTCAAAAACTTTTTAAAATAATTTGCTGAAATTTTTTGTGTACGTTCCGTATAACACAGTAGAAGTGTTTTAACCTTCAGATTTATCAATCTTTGCTTTATTACAAAATTTACAGTCATTATGTGAATATAATCACTGTTTTTTTAAGCAATTTCATATTAATTAATTACTAAGATAAAGTTTTCTAGTTTTTGTAAAAATTAAAATATCTCTTATCCTGAAGGTCATTTAAAAAATGAATAGCAAAGTAATGCCTCAAAATTAAAAAATTGAGAATTTGTTCATTTTCTATTTGTACAGAGCGGGCCCCGTTTATGTAATTTTTTGTCAATTATTTCCCATTTTAGTAGTAATAATTTATTTTTCTCTTCTTAATTGTAGCCCTTTTTTCTTAACATGTACTAAATAAATCTAAAAACCGCAAAAAAATGTCCATATCTCCATTTTTTTTAAAGTTATCGCGAGTAGTCGCATACCGTAATGCCATATATTTTAGGGTATATTGAAGAACTCTCCTTTTCCCATATTTAAAGAGAAGATTCTCTAATTATAACAGCTAGATATCCACTCCCACTAATGCACTAACAGCTTGATGTTGACAGATTTAACATGTATTTCTGATTATTTCACATGTTTACGAGTTTTACAGTATAATGATTGTAAGCACTATGAGCAATAGATATATAAACTCTCTATTTCAAACTCTATTTATTTAGTTCCATTGGACCATTAATTGGACCATTCTTAAGGTATGCTTAATGCTTAACAGTAAATAAAAATAATTAATATTTACCAAAGTATGTATAAAACTCTACAAATTTTAATGTATTTCCCTATCTTTAAATGATGCATATTTGTAAATTAGTTCATGCATAGTTAACAAAGTGAAATTATAATACAAATCATCACAAATCACATCGGAATGAATTCACATTAAATCTCTGTACACGGTATTTCCTAATTAATGATTATGATAGCACTAAGTTCATCTTTAGCATAACTAATGTTGCCTACAATTGGCTTAGCAATTAGTACTGTTAAAGAAGGGGACGATAAAACAAATTCTAAAATGCCTTAAATGCTCAAGTAAACGACTTATCATAGTGTAACAGGCAAGTAATGTGCCATATGTAATATCATATGTGTGTGTGTGGGTGTTACCCTTTAAAAAATGCATCGTCGTCTTTTTTGACAAATATTTGTACCGCGAATTGGATCACAATAGGTAAAAATTTGTGGAATTTGTTAATTTAAAATATAAGATGTTTTCTGTGTTACTATATGAATGGTATTGAGTTTTTAACTGTCATTTAAAATTTAATCAGTAACACTAATTTATTCAAATAAAGAATAAAATTGTATTTTCAATGGTACGTTTTTTCAATTAAAGTATTTATTGTTGCTTAAATATACGACAATCAAACAATTTTCATTGATGTAAAAATTGTAATTGAAAACAAACATATTCGTATATATGACATGAGGTTTTTTTTTTGTGTTGAGATAATTTTCTAGTTGCTCATTAAAGAACACCTTTTGAAAAAAACGTCTTAAAAATTTTCAAAAAGTTCCTGATTACCAGATAAATATAGTCAGTGCATGATTTCATTAATTTACTTCTCCTAGGAATAAATAAGAAATATTACGAATTTCTTCAAAATACTTTTACATAATCTAATCATTACATTTTCTATAATTACATAACAACAATCATTCGAAGTTTAAAATATGTTTTTCAAATTGAACTTTTATCCTAAGAATTATATAATTTTAAAATCTAATACTAAAATGCAATATATATATATATATATATATATATATATATGTATGTATGTATATATATATATTAATTTAAATAAATGTTTTTTCAATGCTTTCTATGACATCAAAAATAATATGTTTGATTTTTTACGGTCTAAAATTGAATCTTGAATGTATACAAATTAATTGATGATATTTTATATATTTAGGATGCTGATAATTAATAATAAAATAAAGAATAAATATAGAATTTGATAAATATTTCTTCTCAGCAAACATTTAAGCTGCGCTTTTTAATTTTTATCTAACTTGATTCTTAAGATAGAGCAAGATAATAATAATAATAAAAAATAACATTTTCAACGCAAAATGTATACTGGATTTCATGGGATGGCGCTTGAATTAATTTATTCAATAAAATTAATGAAAACCTTTGGGAGTTCGTGGGAACTGTTAAGTTAACACTAAAGGAAATAGAAATAATATTTCCTTAATTTTTAAGTAATTATGTATATCACACTATTTATGAATCTGTAATTAAATGAAGCACATAACAAGATATTTTCACTTTTATTCCTCTTTTATACATTTTATGCTTAACGTTTAATTTCCTGGAAAGGTAACATAAAGAATTTACTTAGTGTTATATATTTAGAGATTTATTTAAATTAATAAAAAGGATTTAATCACAACGTCACTATAAAACTGTTGAATAAACAGCTTTTTATTATTTTTAAAGTCTACATGTTTAAAATAATTAAAAATAGCTTTCAACTTCAATAAGAAATGAAAAGATTATATTAAATAGTTAGATGAGCGTTTTAGATGTAACTATGTCGTAATATGTAAATTTTTTTTTTCAAATTAAATTTTACTCCAATATAAATGTTAATTAAAATGTGTATCTTTTTTGAAATCTACTATCAAATGGCATTTATTAGAAGTTACCTGTTTTGTATATTTGAGTTTGTAGTTATGTATATATAAAAATAATCTTGCGTAGAATTATATTATTTTTGACATAAGGAATAATTTTGAACATGTTAAAATTATTTTTCAGGCTTAAGGTATCCGACTACGTTCGGAACCGTGATTTTGCAAAAGCGTGTAAATGGATAATATTTATGATATTTAGCGTCACTTAGATTAGACTACATGTATAAAATTGTTTTAAAGACATTATGACAAAAAATTTTTTTAAATACAATATTTTGGCAAAAAATTAACTTAGAATACCCTTTTTTTCAAATCTTCTTTTGTAAAAAATGCTTCTATTGTATTGATATTTTGCTGTATATAGCTCAGACATCTGTATAGAGGCTCAACTAGAATTTTTGAAACGCATAACTCGGAAGTCGGTTTATCCATGTTTTACGAAAACAGAAGGGAGAAATTTTAAGAAAATACGCCGATAATTATCTCAAATGGTTGTAACTCTGAAAATAATGTTAATTTTACAAAAAACATAGTTGAGCCTCTGTACAGAGGTCTGAACTACATACAGGCAAAATATTAATACAATATAAGCATTTTGTACAAAAGGAGAACATTTGGTAAAAAGGTTATTCTAAGTTAATTTTTTGCCAAAATATTGTATTTAAATAATTTGTTTTGTCATAATGTCCTTAAAACAATTTTATACATGTATTCTAATCTAAGTGACACTAAATATCATGAAAATTATACATTTATGCGCTTTTTTAAAATCATGGTTCCGAACGTAGTCGGATACCTTAATGGACTAAATTCATGTGACGTCATAGTCACATGATAGCTGAGCCACGTGTTTTCGGCCAATCAGTTCATAAATTAATGCGACGTCATAATTATATCATAAATATAATCACGCGTTTCCAGCCCATTAGTTTATGTGTGCTTCACTTTTTCCAACTTTTGCTTTTTGCAGGAACTTTCTTTTAGAAAGTACATATTTGTCAATGATATAATAAGGCACATAGTTAAACAAAATGCTCTTAATTTAAAAGTATTCGTATAATGTAAGTATTTTTTTTTTAATTTTGAAAACTGTTTGAAGAATTTTAGCTCGTGAACTCTTTACCCAATCATCAAATTTTAAAAGTTAACTAAACTTTACAAGTTGAACAACTTGGTATGTCAAGTTTTAATCAATGGGAAACACGTGATTGCTGTTATCATGTGACCATCATGAATTTAGTCCATTCTAGCTCTCGTGCATGCATTTAGATGAATAAGATTTTTTTTTCATTGCTTCTAGATGTATATGAAATATGTTATATAAACCGACAAATGACTTACCGTAAAATCTGGCGTATAACGCGCACCCCCGTATAAGACGCGTCTATACTTTCAAGCTGCAATATTTAATTTTTAGGTATATTCGCTGTATAACGCGCACTCCTTTTTTTACGAAGAAACCTAAAATATACGGGTGCAATGCTCTTATTTTTTGAAGTAATTTATTCGCCGTATTATTTCAATTTTTTTTTAAAAAAAAAATAGCATACTTCTAGAACTTCAGTCCTTTAAATTCAAAAGAAATGTCATTTCTTTTACATAAACAATATTTTATCTATATAAAAGTCTAATTCTTTTCTATGCTTTTTTTTAAAAAAAAAATTAAAGCATCTCATTTTTAAATTTTTATCTTATTTTTTGTGTTAAAAGTGCGCGTTATACGCTGAATTTTACGGTATTTATTAATTAATGCTTATTTATTTTATACATACTACATTATTTAGAAATTTGTCCATAGAATTGGCATAAAGACATGGAATTTATAATTATTATTTATTTCCGCATCGATTATATAGATAATTTTATTAAAACATTTTTAAACTGAAGGGAAGCACAAACTGTTCAATTATATTAATTACCGGCGAACAAATCAATTTTATCTTTTAAAATATTCAGTATTTTTCTTGATGCATATATAGGTATCGATAACAGACTTTTTTTATGCATTTTATGCTAAATATTGTTTATCTAGGATCAATTTAAGAATCAAGAGCGGAAAGCCACAAGAGTCATTTCAATAGATTTTTCTTTAAACATTTTTTTTTTCGGTCTTGAAGCAACAAAATTTTGACGACCATATTTTAAGCTTCCTCAAAATAAAAAAAATCTCTCATCTTCTTGTCATTAACATCAAGAAAATACCCTATCAAGCGTATAAGGATGTTAATGCCTTTCGGTTACGTGTACTGAATAATTTCCCCATACACTTTCTTTAATGGTTGCGGCTTTTATTGGGCACATTAATGATAAGTGTCTGGGTGTTACTTTAACGGTGCATTCTAAACTTAGCAGATGCATGTGATTTATGAGAGACGCATTTAAGAGCAATAAAATCAATACTTAATAGCTAGTAGATGGCCCCCAAAAGGGGAAAATATTTTTAAGCAGATGAATATAAAGTAAGGTAACATTACGATCTTCTCAAGGAAATTTTTTTTTACCCCTCCTCAAACTAGTTAATCAAACTTTGTGCGGTAAGCAGCACAGTCACGTTAACAATATTGAAAATAAAGTATTTTATAGTATCTCGTGGAAAGGAGGATGTCATATATTTTTCGTTATTTATGCCCCCGTAAAATATGGGAATTTTGTCGTAAGCAATTCTACAAAAAATGGAATGAATATCAACGCTTTTAATTAAGAGATAATTGTTCGTATGCTGTGAGCAAGGCTTTTTTTTATGATGAACAATGGAGTTATAGAACAAATATTTAGTTGTTGTTTAAGCGGATGCAGCGTAATCGAAAGAAATATGCAGCTAGATTGAAAAATAGATTTAAACTTTTTGTTGTAAAAATTTACTTTTCAAAAATGAAACATTGTGATGATGATATGTTAAAAAGTTATTCATCCATATAAAGTGACTCAGTCACAGTCATTCATCAATATAGCCCTAGAACTATTACACATACATGCTTGAAATTTGGCACGGCTATTTGTTTTGTTGAGTAAAGATCCTATAAGAGGAGGTTTAGTGCCAATCGACCCACTCAGGGGAAGGCTGAGTTTTTTGAACTATTAGATTTACTGGTTTGAAATTAGGCAGGCATGTCTCTTTTGTTGAGTAGAAATCCTCTAAGAACGGGTTTTGCTTAAATTGACCTCCAGAAAGGAATTGGAAATACGGGGGCTTAAAATATAGATACACTTCTGGTGTGAAAAATCAAACCTTTTTCTCTTTAAATCAAGATGTGAGGGCTATAAGAATATTTTTAATACAATCGGAAGCTTAATTCTAGGAATTAAATATTGGTAACTTTAAAACAATATACAGTTTTACAACATCACACAATATCCAGCAAATCGGGTGAGTAATGTCTACGAGAATACATATTAATGCAGATCCCATTAATGTATAATACTTATTCACAAAAATAGCTTTGTCAAATATATTAAATTGTGGTCCTAATCACAGTACCGAAATAAAACCGTATCTTTTAAATAATTATTTTTTATTTTATTTTTATATTCAGAATGACGAACTCTTTATTAAAACAATGAAAATACATTTAACTATCAGTTTTCATATTTCTCATGAATAATTACTTAAAAATTTCTTAGCACTCTTATGATGTACGATATATGTTTACTCAAACTCAACCTCAGTGGTGCAACAGCCCATGAGGGCCAAGACCTACTGTGCCCATCCCAGTATATGTGACCATTGGGCGCTGAGCTACACGATCAGATGTCCCTATCAAGGGGTCAGTCTGAAGCGAGATCCCCAGTGTTTAAGCCCCAAGCAAGCTTGGTACTCATTTATCGACCCACTGTAGTAGGGATGAAAGGCATATGTGTCTACACGAAACATAATTCAAGAAAAAAAAAATCATTCTCATAAAAATTTAAATCAAATGTTAAATATATTAAGAGCTTCGATAGATGTAAAAACCATGTTCTTTTAGACAGGTATAAAAATAGAAATTTCAATTTAAAAACAAACTCAAACTACTAAACATATCGTACAGCAGTGAAATAAAAAGAAAAAAATAATAGTGAACAAATACTTTCCTCTGCTTTAATAAATAATGTAGCATGTGACAGTAATTTCAAACAAAAAGTTTTCTAACAGCCTTATATATATATATGTATTAAAAAAATGGTAAAATACTTTAAAAACAGAAGAGTAGTTGAAAACCTGACGACACCCACTGAAAAAACATGCACTTAAAATCGCCATGTAAGACTCTAGGGACCGCGTATGTGGTTAGGAGTTAATGAGGCCATAATCTAACAATTTAATACTTTTGTCGCTCCCGTGTGAAACAAGTATCACGTAAAGAAGCCATTTTTCATCATTAGACGATGTAATCAAAAGAAATTCTATGGCTTTCAAAGCGTCCTCGTATATTTCGATCAGCGATGGAATAAATAGATAAATGAATAAGCACTTGGATTACATGAGGCACTTGGGCGATTTGGCCAACTACAGATGGAGTGACTGAATAGCGAGTTCTGGCGATAAAGCACTTTTTCCTTCGCCAAACCTTCGATGAATAATGAAGGCGAGTGATAAAAAGATGGCGCGTGACAGAAGCGTGATTCATGATACAGAAAGCGATATAAGCTGAGGCAACAAAGAGTGAGATATTGATGGATTGCAGCTGCTGGTGCTACATCCCTCTCAAGCCTGCAGGCGGCCACTTTTTTGCATTTTTTTTTCTGATAAGAATAAAAAATCCGACTCGAGGGAGGGATTTTATTTGCAATTTTTTTTTCAAAAAAGAATGTTGCCAAGAAGATAGCACGTAATCTCAATCTTGTTTGGTGGTAGACTAATTGTTTCGACACTTTATGCTGAAAGTGTTTTAGGCTTTTCTTAACAGAACATTTTTAGTAATATATATGGGAAGAATTTTTGTTTAATAAATATATGTATATATATATAAAAGAGTTACGCTTTTTTTTGTGAAAAAAAAACATACTTGGGAAAAGTATAAAAAGCATAATCTCTTGGGAAAATATGCTTTCACATATAAACAACGAATAATTTATGTACAGCATAGAATAAGCACGCACTTTGCCTTACTTACAATATGAAGAATAACTTCGTCAAAATAATTAAAATTTCTGATGCTAGTTATATTTACCCATAGAAAAAAAACGTATATGTAGTTTAATTTAAATATATATATATATATATATATATATATATATCTGACGCGTTTTACTTTAGAATCCTTTAAATTCATTCAATTTACCTTAGAGGTATTTATTTGGCGACATCTTGTTTAGAATTATAAATTTATTTACGATTCTGTCGAAACAAGCGTTGCATAAATGCAGTAAAAAAGATGCGGTAACCTTTCGGCGTACAAAACGTTTTCCTTTTATTCCAAAGAATATAAGCTTTTATACTCAAATGTCGGAAGTTCACAAACGTTCTTTACTCTCATAATTTCCGGGTTTTAGCGTGCTGATTTGTCAGATATGATGTGGTTGATGCAATATTGCATCATTGACACATTGCATCGACATCATTCCACTTATTAAGTCAGACAGGTGGCATGAGCAACAACAACAGAATTAAGGCCGAAGTTAAAATTGTTTTTGTTGTTTGGAAGGTAAATAAAAAATCTCGCGAGGTCTCGAAGGTTTCGGGACCATAATGAATTAGCGAAAATCCCCCTCAAGAAAACTGAAATAGAGAATCACTATATAGTATATATATGTATATATATATACAGGGTGATTCACTACCAGATCGTCAAATTTGCAAGGAGATTAGGGGGTACAGAGGCGACTCGGAATCATATAGGAATGCAGGGTCACAAATGCCGTAATTGCGAGCTTTGGTAACAAAGAAACAGAAAAAAGAAAAAGAGAAGCAACGCATTAATGGGACAGAAACCATTTTATTGAAAACTTGTGCTGAAACAAGTTTTCAAAATTACTACCAGAAGTCGTCTAATAGGCCTGATAGCGGCAATGCAAGGAATTCCTTAAGTTTTTGAAGATTCCTAGTGCCAAGTATCCTCCTGGCAGTTACATATATTCGAGTGATGAGATCTTCATCTGAAGGAACGGTCGTTTAGTACACCACTCTCCATATGACCATAACCAGACTAAGTCACCCTTTGTTCACTTGCAAAAGTCGTGTGGAGTGGAAGACACATCTCTTCGGGTAGTGCCCCTGGTACAACCACCGAGCGGCACGCTCATTTCAATCTGTAGGTCCATACATGATCAGCACGTCCACCAATTATTCACTCGAATACGAGTCCATCTTACTACTACTGGAAACGAATCACAAATGGCGTATTCCAGCAAGATCTGTTTTCACGAAACCTTCCTTTCAGCGTCACCTACCACAAAACTACTGCAGAGCGTAAGGAATTTCATGAAGTGCCGCTACCAGGCCTTCCAGATGACTTCCGGTCGTAATTCCGTACCCAAGTTGTGAAAAACACTTTGAATAAAATGTTTTCTGTCCCTTTAGTGTGTTGTTGTTTTTGTTCAGTTTTTTCTGTTTCTTTGCAGCATAGCTCGCAACTATGGCATTTGCGATCCTGCATTCCTATCCTATTGGATTTTCATATCCTCTATACACCCTGCCAGTTTGTCGGTCTCATAGCGAATCCCCTAGATCCCTGTAATAATCTAAAATATTCTTGTACAATTAAAAATTTATCGTGTAGAGAGGCTGTATTGTACACATTAAATCTCTCGAGAATCAAGTTTCATGTTACATATTGTGGAGGTTTGAAGAATGAGGAGATTGTTCAGGTGTCGTCACCGCTTGATCATGATGTAAAATTACCAAGTTTCTCGTCAATTGTACTCTTGTAGCTATAAAGCGTAACGTTAATAAGCTATCAACTCAAACAGATATCTTACATTAAACCCTTAAATGTGATGTTCTATATATCATTTTTCAAAGTAAACATATTTAGTATTTATTATACATTTAGTCTTTTTATTTCTTTTTTATTCTTATTAATCTTAGTCAGTTTATTTCATTGCTCCATGAAAATGATATGCATTTAAATTAAAGTTATGCTGTAAGATTTAACAGAGTCTGACTGGAACTAATTTACGAGATTTTATTCAAAAGTTTGGAAGCTTGCCGGATGGGCCTCTCCTACATGAGGAAACAGTCTCTATAGCTTTCAAATGCATTCATTGCGTGCGATGACGGTTATGAGTGTAATGGAAGGATGAGTTCCACAAAATGAAAATCTCCTCTCTTCACTTAATGAATACATGCAAGATATTTAACTAGAGAGAAGTTATTAAGGATTTCAGATTTATTTCAAAGTCATATTAACATAGCTTTGAAGATTAAACAATTTACTATTGAGGCTTTAGGGAAATGTGAAATATTTGTTGTTCACAAGATGATTATTTTTCATATTAAGATTTAGAAGAATGATAATTTGAAACTCGTATTTGAAGTTACTCGAGCATTGTTATAACCTCGGGAATTTCAGTAAAATTATTTTTCTATGCATTACGGGGATTGAGGTGCTATTGCACGTATAATTCATCACAAATATATCAAATAATTTTATTTGGGAGATAAAACATTGAAAATTGTATCAATGGCATTTGTATTTCTAATTAGTTGTTCTGTTTGATGTTTGGTATTTTTAGATGTTTGAAAATTATTCGTAAGAGTACAATTGTTAAAAGAAGAATTAGTTCATGATAAAAATTTATTGGCTTGAGGATTTAGACAGAAAAAGAAGAGTTAAGAATATTTATATGTACAAAAAATTGCAGTAGATTATAAATGTTATGCAGTATATATATAATTCTTAATAATAATAATAGATACAAAATTGCTATAATCCTATATAAGCATAAGTAGAAGTATAGCTAAACAGTATAGTAGGAAACATTAGCCATAGTAGTACATTAGTAAACTCTTGCCCTTAAGTCAGCCAATCTTCAACTGTAATTTGTCTATACGATACATATGCATACTCTTCTCATTCTGTTTTTAAATACAACTTAATTTAAAACAATAGTATATACTATTATAAGACACAATTCTTATATCTTTTTAATAAATGGTAATACACTAAAAATGATAATCTGTTTAAAAATTTCTCATATTTAGTTATATATGAGAAGTCTCATATTTAGTTGTATATTATGTATATATTTTTTAAGTTATTGTTAATTTTAAATGGCAATTGATTATTTATTAGCTTCTTACTCAGGAGTGTACGAGGTTTAAACGAACCTCGGACTTCGTTTTTTTTAAATTGGTCAAGTGACGAGGGTAGCACTTTTGCTAGAATCCCACTTTTCAAGCTTCCACACAGCTTAATTGCTTATTAACGTCACGCTTTAAGAATACACAAGTACTATTGACGAAAAACTTTGTAATATGATCAAGTGACAAAGACTCAACCTGGGAAGGCATTCCATTCTCCAGTCTCCCCCCGCTAACTTGAGGACTTTAAGTGAAATATAAAAAAAAGTTTTCTTTTTTGTCTTTCCATAAATTAACTTTATTGTTCATTATGTAAAAGAGCCAATAAACTCAGCCAGATTTTAAAAATTAGCTATGAATAATTATATTAAATTTAAAAAACAATTATTAATTAAAATCTTCTTTTTCTGTATCGTTTTTTTAAGTTCGCGAACCTAATAGCCTAATAATTAAGTTTTGATTAATGTGAATGTTTTGTGTCTAGAAACTTAGTAACAGTTATGGAATAGAAAATAGTCTCCAGAAGATTCAGAATCTATTTAAATGCTGGTTTCATATTACTACAAGTTAATAATTTTTCGTTATTAATTATAAACATTCCTTGCAAAAAATGCATTGAATTTTTAAGAGCTGTAACTCTGCATAAACACTTTTCGTATTATTAAGAAAATATGTATTTCATACGATAGTCTTTATCAATAAGTAAAACTTATAGAATTTTAAATATTTACATATCGAATAATATATGAAAAAATGGAAAAATGGTATACAAAGTTTGAGAGCTCAAAATATAATGCGAATTTCCTGATTCGAAAAAAAAAATATAGTCAGTGGATAACAACTAAATTCCGAAATAAAGTTTTTTAAAAGAAAAAGAAAAGAAAAAAAAAAATACAAAGGTACACAAAGCATACACGGTTTTCTTTGAGACTCTTTTCTCTCAAAAAGACAGCCGTGAATACTGAAGGATTTTCTTTAAAATTTTTACGAACAAATGTTTTTGAGGGAATGCCATTATCTTCTTTTCTGTAGAGGAAATTTCGAAGAATAATACAGAAAAAGATAGCTGGGCATGGATTATTCTTGTGTTCATAAATAAAAATTTATGTGGCTAGCAGCATTTGTTAGAGAATAAATGGTTTTTGCTCTAATATTTATGTATATATTTATAATAAAGGGAACTCGGATGTGTATTCTCTTGAGTTAGAAAATGTTTATTAATTATTATTGTAATAAATAAAAAGTGATAAATTTTATATAAAATCATCATATTATAATACCTAAATTAATCTCTGAATAAACAACTATTTTTCCTATGGGAAAATATTTGTAAATAAATGGAATGAATTACCTACACATTTAATATTTCATCACATTTAATAAAAGTTCTGTAAAATTGTTAATTTATTATTAATGTTTTTTTACCCTATTTATTTGAAGTTTCCTTAAAGCAGTGTCATTTACATTGCAGATGTTTTCTTTTCAATATTATATGCATAGTAAAATTTTCAATTATTCAAAGGGATTTTTTTTTAAAAAAAATGATAAACAGTTTTAATGTGCATGTAGATTTTTATTTGCATTAAGAATATTTTCATTACAAACAGAGTTCAAAATGTTAATTTCAAGTTATTTCATCTTTTTTTGAAAAATGACTCCAGATACTGAGCTGTTTAATGTAATTATAAAGGGCTCTTCAAGTATTTAAAAAAGTTACTCCATACTTTTTTGTTCTTAAAAACTATGATCCAATTTAAATATATATTACGATAAATATAACTTTACATTTTTTTATCCCAAGTCAATTTAGGAAGTTTAAAATAATTATCTATGTGTGTTATACAAACATATTTTACACTTTTTGATATTATTTCAAATATTATATTAGTATATATATTGAATTAACTCAGTTATATTTTCCTTTTATCTTCCATTTAATTTTGTAAAAGCAGTAATTTGCTTCGCTAAATAACAGAGTAAATAAATCAAGAAATTCATACGTTGTTTAAATAATGTATGTTCGATATCTTCAACTAAAACAACCTTGCAAAATATTCATAAATTTACTGTGCTAAAGTGGAGAAAAATAATAATTAAACCATTGTAAAAATAAACAACTATATGCACTGTGGTTTGTCGAAAATGCAACACCTGAAGAAATCATCTGAATTAAATGAACTATGCAGCAAATATCCATTATAGAATGTTACGTAAAATAGAAAAATTTCAGAGTCACCGCGCATGCGTGGCGTGCTCAGCGCTCTCTAAACTGATGCTGAAAGCGTTTAAAAAGAGAGCTGTAGCGGGGTGCTAAAAATAGTTAATGATTATTTGTTAGTTTCTAACGTTTAGTGATACCTAAGTATGCCTCCACGATGAAATAAGGAGAAATTCCAACAACTTACGCAGTTTGAACGGGGGATGATTATCGGCCTTCAAGAAGGAGGATTTTCCTACCACGCAATAGGAGCTCGTGTGCAGCGGAACAGTTCCACAGTGATGCGAGTTTGGAATCAGTGGACCGAGGAGCACAAAACAACTCGTAAAACTGGAAGTGGAAGAAGGAAGGGGATGTCAACGCGTGATGATAAGCACCTGCTCCTCATTGCGGTGAATGACCGTACTGCTTCCTCCAGGAATTGACAGCACGTTGGTCTATACATCGGCTTCGTCAATTCGTCGACTGCTGCACCGTGAATTGCGTGCAAGGGCGCTTTTATACAGTCTCCCCTCATGGAAAACTATCGACGGCTGTGTCTGCAATGAGCTCATAATCGCAGAGCCTGGCAAGTTGATTGACACCAAGTTGTCTTTTCAGATGAACCACGGTTCAATTTGTTGGACCATCATGGCCGCATTTGTGTTAGACGCTATGTCGGTGAACGCTGCCTTCCAGAGTGCGTTGTCGAACGACATAGGAACCTAACACCCGGACTTATGGTTTGGGATGTGATTTCGTACCATGGACGATCCAATTTGCTACGAATTGAGAGTAATCTCAATAACAACAGGTACTTCTGGTACAGGTACGACTTCTACAGCCCAAAGTCGTTCCCTTTCTTCAAGGCATCCCTGGAACTATCTTTCAGCAGGATAATGCATGCCCACATATTGCAAAGACTGTTCGAGACTTCTGTTCAGCCCAACACATGGAAATTCTTCCTTTGCCTGCTTTTTCGCCACATATGTCGCCTATTGAGCAAGTGTGGGATTAGGTTGGTCGGAGTCTCACTCAGGATCCACGTCCTGCAGCATCCTAAATCCTAACACAAGACGTTGGTACGATCATGACTCGACAGAGCCACATTTGCATGGAAGTAATGCCTTAGTACGTTCTCTATTCTATGAATGAATACAACTTGTTCTATTCTTGGTTTTTTCAAACTTCCTCCTACATCTAATATGGGTTTATTAAAATGTCCACGTAAATTAATAACATGCCCTTATTCTAATCCCGAAAGGTACTACAGCTTTAATTTGAAAAATACTGTTATTGGCACCCAAACTAAATGCTAATTATCTCACAAAATGCATGTTAAACTCTAATTGTTCAGCAAGTGAACTCTCTACTATCCTCACTGACATCAATATAGAAAATCCATTGTCTTCTAATGAGAGGTATTATACATTTTCGAATTTTACGATCCGTCTCTCTCAAGGACTTAATATATATATTTAACAAACTTGCTGTTTAACTTACGGCAGTCAATTAAACTAATCACTAATACGATCAGACAAGTGGAGGAACCAGGGTTTGCAGTTCTTTGCTCTTCAATGTGTTTGTTCACCATTTCTTTTCCCCACACGGAATGCATAATGGTGTTCAAATTCGCAAATATTTAAATATCAAATTTCAAATTTTCTTTATCAATTATTACTATTGGATATATAAAAGTTCTTACCTGTCTGAATGAAGAGGTGACTCAAAAATGAGCGAAGCAGAGGGGGATTGGACAAACACCTTTTTTTACATGACAAAAACAAGACAGAGACTAAAAACTAAAACGAACATTCGTAAACAAGCGAATGCAGCTCCACTGCATTTAATGTTTTAACACACTTCGCACTTAAGGTTTCAACAGATAGTACAGACAGGTTTACCATATCATCTTCCAAAAATAGTTTCATCAAAATATCTGAGGTCTTGGTATTTTAAAGTGTTTTACATAAAATTATATTACTCCAATTACTGTGTACATTTAAGTCGAGGGTGTGACTCTAAGTTGTCTTTGAATTCAGATGTTTGTAATAGCCCTGATTTTTCTTGATAGTTATGGAACTCACCTCCATTTTGGGTGAAATTCAAAGAAGGTTGTTTTAAGATGTCTACACCTATGAGAGGGTTTTAAAGTTTGGCTGTTTGGTTGCCATAACGTTTTACGCCAATGATAAATTATATTCTCTTTGACGAAGTAATTTTTTAAAGATCATTTCCTAAACATTAGAAGTATTCACATTCTAGATAGAACAAGGTATTTTTTGACAATTTTTTACGATCTATAAATCTCGTTTCTTCATAATCACGCATAATACTAACTGAACAACTTATATCTCTAAGTACGGATGCGGGTTTCTCACCACGTGAAATATTTCTTACATGTAATCCTTTTATACGTTTGTAAAAAACAGCTTTGTTTACTTGAGAATCACACGGTTTTGCGGATTCCAACTATGTCTTCGATTTAGGACAATTAGAACTCAAATGGTCTCTGAATAATTATAGTTGAATCATCTTCCAGGAACTCTGCTATTGAAATCTTCATTCAAATCAGCCTTCTTTCGGCGGATTGAAATTTCCATTTCTCTTGTGATGATTTTCTGTTTTAATGTTAAAGAACGCATCCAGTTCTCACTTCATACTTTCGAAAGGGTAGAATGATGTATGGCTTTTGTTTCAATGCTCTTTGGACATCATTAAGTTTCTTGAGTTTCTTAGCTAATTTAACTAGCAATTCGATATTTGGTAGTATTTTTTTAATTCAACGGGAGTTTTTTTCTTCATTTCATTTAATATTATCAGATCCGGATCCCGCAATTATATAGCCGAAGGTTATGAAATTTAATTTCTAGATACATCCATCAAATAATGTTTGAATTTCTTGATGAAGTCATTTCAAGGTTTTCAGCACTTTTCTTATGTATGACAAACTGCCTCGTTTTCCCTGTACTTAACTTGAATCTTTTAAGACACAAGGCATTCAGATGGCATAATCTTTTGCCTAATCTTCAAACTCTCGAGCAATTCATTAAATTATTTCCTGTGGGAGTAGATTCAATGGAAACGTGACACGAAACAATTTTAATACGGATATCATACTAGCTTGGGACTCAGATAACATGAAATATAGATGAATATCCTTGTTAATATATGATTTATGCAGAAACTTGCTGAATTCGTTACTCGATGCAAAATATTTCTCGTCAATGTCCTCTTACCCGATTTAATCCGAGATTCGAATCTTAATTTCTCTAACTCTAGGTCATTTCATTGTGTCTCTAATCTTCTTTCTTTCCTTTCATTAATAATATAATCAAACATAAATCTAGTGCCTTCGTCTTATGTCACTATATATATCATAGTATCTTTTAGAACTTATTCATTCATATCGGATGTTATACTTCTACAATTAACTCTGCCACCAAGTTATGTCATTTTTTTTTAAAGACATTTTTACATTTTCTTTCGAATTAAAGCTTACATTCTATGACAGAAATTGTTATGAAAAAATAAAAATTTGTGTTAATTAATTCTGTAAAAAAGAAAATACGTTCTAAAAAATGTAAAGTCATATTGTAAATCAAAAGATATAAAAAAAGAAAGTATAGACAAGCGTATCGCTTATATAATAAAACAACATTCAAATTGATAATCACTGAACATAGTTTTTAGGAAATACATATGCGTGTTACTAACGAAGAAATAAATCAAAGGCTCTTGAATTTTGGTCTCAAACTTCCAATATTTACGATCCAATTTTCAATCATAATTTTAATCGCACGTTCCCCATACAATAATAATGAATTGAATGTAATAATAATGTACTTTGACGCTAAAGTGACAATACGACCGTAATTATAGACCATATATTATCAAGATAAGTATTAATAGTAATATAGTATAGTAATATTACTACTAATATACTTATCTTTTTAGTAATATATATTTTAATTATATTTTTAGTAATATGTATTTTAATAATATTTTTAGTTATATATATGTTATTTTAGTAATAAATATATTATTTTAGTAATAAATGTATTATTTTAGTAATATATATTATAGTAATATATATTATAGTAATATATGTTTTAAATAAATTACTTTTAAATAATATTTTCTTAAAAAAAATTCTTTCATTTTCGACATGCTTGCGCCCTCCAAGAAAAGTTACCCCCTCCCCCCCATGAGGAGAGCGCGCCCCACAGTTGAGAATCACTGGTCTATCGACCGTATAAATTTCCAGAAACAATTTTAAGATTAATTTTATGTTCGCCAAAAATTCGCTTCTATTTAAATAAATCATGTAATTTAAATCCTACATGAGTAAGACATTTTTTTAAAAATTTGTTGTTGCTTAACTAGTTATCATAACTAATAAATAGTAGTAATGTTATTAATTTTATTCAATTGCAAACTCAAAAATAAATAAAGCATTGTAATTTTTCGCATTGTGACTATTTTGCAGAGTGGGAACACGTAGCTATAAATATACTGAGACTCGGGAAAACACCAGTATTTAACCATTTCCTTGTAGTGCTCTAAGCCCCTCCCTATGTTATCCCGTTTTGTAGTGTGTGGTTAACTCTTTCTATCGTATCTTCGGTTGTGATTGTTAACTGCGTACTGCTTTTTGCTGCACCCTCCTTTTCTGCTTGATTTTGCCAGCAAAATATAAAACACGATTGAATTCTTTGAAAAGTATCTTACCCAGATCTGATTGTATATTATAAATTTTACAATATAATATAATTCAGTATTTCTTATACTACTGTAGCTTTACGTTAATTAATATTTGAAAGATAAAATACGAGGGTGAGTCGAAAAGTAAATTTCTTCTGTCGACTCTGATCACAGTGTATGAAAGTCAAAACCTAGAATGAGACATTAAAGTAAGGTATATTTTTTTTTATTTTTCCACGTTAGTACCAAGTACATTAGGGCATTTGACATATCGTTTGATAAGCTTCAAAAAGCTCTCGAAGAAAACTTCAGGATTTTGCATCTTTCGAGCTCGCTCATGTCCGATTCCAAGTTCTTCCGCTACTTTATCGATGGTGATACTCCGGTTTGCTTTAATCATGTCATCCACTTTCCTCAAAAGATCATCAACGACATTATTGGATACAGAAAAGTGTCACCACAATAGGTGCTCTGACAACTGACCACGACACACATGGAACAACGCATGACAGTCAGCTTGGAATATCTCATGCGTTACCATGAAGATGGAAATGACTTTCTGTTTTGGATTGTGACGAGGGATGAATCATGGGTCCACCTTTTCACTCTCAAAGTGAAGGTCACATCAATGGCGAGGAAAAATCCATTATCATCTATCCGAAAAAAGTTCTAAACAACTCCCTCTGCAGGTAAAGTGCTCCTCACAGTTTTCTGGGATGGCCAAGGCGTTTAGTTGGAGGTTATAACCATCAATGCTACGTGGTACTGTAAAACCCTGTCAAAATCGAAAAAGGCAAGTCGTAAAAAGTGACCTGGACTTCTCAGATCTGGAGTTCTGTTTTTGGATGACAATGAGAGACCACACTCGGGGAAGGCAACGCAAACACATGTTGCAACTCTTTGTTTGCAGCACCTACACCATCCGCCATACAGTTCTCATGTCGCACCAAGTGACTTTCACTTGTTTCCGGCTTTGAAGATGAATTTCCCCGCAAGGTGCTTTGGAAGCAATGCTGAAGTCAAACTAATCGTTAAACGCTTCTTCCGCAAGAAAAGCCCTGAATTTTTCTTAGAGGGCTTTTTGAAGCGTATCAATTGGTATGAAAAATGTCTCAATATACTTGGTACTTATGTGGAAAAAAAAAGTTATGTTTTATCTTTAATTTACCATTCTATTTTTTTGACTTTCATACACAACTCTGACCACATAAGGTTGAGTCGGAAAGTAAGTTTCCCCTGAGGGGAAACTTACTTTCCGACTCACCCCCGTACATCATTGGCTAAAACCCGCTTATACACTTAAACAAAACATAGAGAGGATAGAACATCAAAAATATTTCATATTTCAGGAAGAATGAATCATGGTTAAAACATAATTCCTGGTAGATTTAGAAATTTTACAGTACACTTAAAACTGTCTCACCTGATCATATAAGGCGCACTTTCATGGAGATAAAATGTAAAAAATTAACTAGTTAAGCTCAATATATCAATGTTTACTATTTTATCACTTTGACAACTGCACTTCTCTTTCTTCAATTCTAAACCTTTAAAATAATGCAGAATGTGTAAATCTAATTTATTTCTCCTAAAATAAATTGAAAAGCCTCTCTAAAGATAAGTGTATGAAATAAATGTACTATATTTTTCAGCTATAATTTTAAACATTTTTTTTTTACTTTAATGATCAAATTCTAAACTTTTTGCGACATTTTCAAGTAGCATACATAAATTTGTTAAATTTCTTCTAATTTGAACAGTAAAACATGTTTCATACAAAGTACTTGACAAAATTTTAAAAATATCCTACTATTTTTATATTAAAATCTACTATACGAAAAATATACAAAAACCAACAAACTATTCGCTAATATGTGTTTAAACTATGTTACATTTGGATAGATGAAATTGGATTGGTATTTGAAATATAGAGAAATGATTCCAATAAATTGAACTAATTTCTTTTAAAATAAAATAGTTAAATATTTAACTCTCAGAAAATTTATGTAATATCATAATATAATCTGCAATATTATTTTGAATTGGAAATATTCTCTTCTAATTTATATATATACAAATAGCTTTAAAAAATTGTTCTAAGCAAAATAGTGTATATTACATTTAGACTTAATTTCTTTATTAATAAATCTTTGTAATAGCGTCAGTAAAAGTATTTCATTATTTAACAAGAAATATACAAAGTTTAAAGTTAAATCACTCAACACTAAATTATATATATCATGGCCTAATTTTCTTTAATGAAAATCACTACGTTTGTGAAAAAGCGCAAAAATATATACATGGAAAATAAAACAGCGTTTGGGTATTACGAGGAAAATCATAAAGTAAAGGGGCTTTTGCAATTTCTCTTTCTAAAATCTGGCTACAGCGCTAGTATCCAGCGCTGAATGATGGGTAGTCGGCAACACTTCTGCACAACTTACCACTCGTCTTTCGTCATAGTCGTTGGGGTGTAATGGATCGTTCAACATAGCAGCTCCTTTGTCGATTTGCACCAAGGAGAAAAGGCAGGCAGTGATTCGCATTTTGTTTGTGGAAAGAGTGAAACCTGCGGAAATTTTTCGCCACATACAAGCACATGGTGATAACTGTTTATCGCGAAGCAAAATTTACTAATGGAATAGAGTGCTTGAAATACGGAAGGAATTCTTTATGCGACTACGAAAGATCGGATACTCCATCGACCTTAACTATTATGGACAATGTGAAAGTTGTCGAGGGTTTAGTGATGGAAAGGATGGATATATATATAATATCCTGAGCAGGTTTCACACCTTCCGCAAAAAAAAAGTGAAGCCCTCATTTCCTCTTTGGTGCAGATTGACAAAGCAGCTGTCTTGTTGAATAGTCTGCAACACCAAAACAACTACATAGAAAGACGAGTGACACGTTCTATTGAAGTGTTGCCGACTACTCCTCATTCAGCGCTGGATGCAAGCGCTGGAAAGAGGAATTGCAAAAGAGAAGAAATGCAAATAAGGAACCATGGAAAGAGAAATTGCAAAGGGCTTTTTAGTCTGTCTTTCCGTCGAATAATTAATGCATTATTAGAATGAGATTGATTTAGAAAAATAAGCAGAACAATGTTATATGAAAGAAATAAAAAGAGACGTAAGTTTTTTATTCAAATAATGATATCTGTTTACAAACAGAAATACAAATTTTTCAATATGAAATTAAACCAATGGTTTTTTAAAGATTTTAAATGTAAGACATTTCTTTTTGAGTTATACAAAAACATTCTTCAAAATAAAGGGAACTAAAATACAGGTAGTTGGATGCAATTAAATATAATTGTTAGTAAGGAAATTCTGTGAAATTTGTTATAATACATAAATATCTTAGTTATTACTATCAATTAGTTTTTTGAAAGAACAGTATTATATTAAATTGCACCATGTAAAATATTATATCTGTGGGAAATTTTGGTTTGTTCCTTTTAAATTTTATTAAATCATAAGTATTTGTATATTGATCTAAAAGTGTTGAAAAATAATAAACGCATAAAAGATAAACATAATGCAATACGTTTTGGCTTAATACAAAATGAAAAAGAAAACAGAATCTTTCAACCAGAAAATTATCCAAAATTTTTTCACACTTTTCACTTTTTTTTCTTCAAACATTAAGCGATAACACAAAATATCATTTTCTCATTTTCGCTTCGTTCAGAGTTTTCTTTTTCATTTGGATCATTTTCTTTTCGATCAAAGCTCGCATTTTTTCAATGAAAATGGATAATTATTCGCGATTATTCAATGAACATACATTTGCACATTTTCGTTTTTTTTCTTCATACGCCTGTACTAGTGATGACAGATTTTGACAAAAAAAAGTTGAGAGTCCGTTTGAATACATAAAATGACGTAGGCTACACCCTATGTATCCAAACCTAAATATGTTCAAACTTTACGTTTACTGATTTTTTTTCTCATTCATTATTCATGGGATTTTTTTGTAAAATAATAACTTTTAAGAAAACGATGAAACTATATGACGTGAATCAAATGAGTGGAAAGCTATCTCTGTGGACTATATTTGCCACGAGACCCGCCCCTTCTTTTGGCGATCGAGTTAGTACATAAGCACGCACTAATCATCCTGCTTGACCTTGACTAATAAGCACCGTTCATTTTGGCAATTTCACTTTAGTAAGAACATTTTGGCAGCAATATTTTGGTGCAAACTTTTTCCAAACCTAATTATAGGGATCCAATCAGCACTAATTGAAACTTATTACTCAATTACTGTAGCTCGGTTTCAAGCGAAAACGTATTATATGAAGTATTTCTGAAGTTAAATGCAATACACAGTTGTTTTTCATAAGTGATCTTTTATATTTAGGAAATAAATGTTTGATTTATGTATTAACCCCGAGAGAGATGTATCAACATCATGTGATTAAAATATACAAAATGTAGCAAAAAAAAAAAAAAAAAAAAAAATATCATTTTTTGTTAATTATATGTGTTAGAATCTTTCAAGTAAAGAAAAATTTTGTTAAGATTTTATTTAATCACATAATATTATTTATCGTAATCTTTAACCAATTAATAAAGTATATCATACTATGATTATTTAAATGAAAAATACATACTGTATCTATAAAAAAAAAATTATTGAAAGAAAATTTAGTTGCAAAACAAATCACGTTTGTAGTTTTTAATATTTATTTATTTCAAATGAAAGTTTCTTGTTTGCGATTTAATCTATGCGTTTTTATGATTTATTGTACAAGTAAAATTATCTAAAAAAGCTTTTGTTGCGATATCTTAGGGTACGAATGCATATATAACTTATTTTAAGATTAAAAGCGTTAAATAAATATAAGAAATCTTCATTATGGAATAATGCAATATATATATATATATATATATATATATATATATATATACATAAAGAGTCTCTTACAAAATGCTGCAATTAAAAAATTCCAGTATTTTAATTTAGTCTTAGTAATCAATTTTCTGTTAAATTGTTTAAACATTTTATATATATATTTATATGTTTTTATCCTTTTCTTTTCTCATTAAATATTTGAATGGAAAGCAAATCATGTCTTCACCTTTTTTGGCATTAATAACATGTACAAAAGGTTATAATTTAGAAGCGTCATTTAAGTTAGCTCAGAGGTAATGTGCCCGCTTCGTAAGCCTTCGGTTGCGGGTTCGGCCCCAGCTTTAATCGATTAATTTTCTGGATGCTAAAATCGTAAAAACATATGTCATATGATTATGTGGCATGTAAAAGATCCTTGAGTTTCAATTTGGTTCTGTGGTACTCTCGGCAAAATTAAATCACTGCAATATTTATTATCCAACGAGAGAGCTTGAATAAAATTAATTCAATAATCTAAATTTGTGGTAGCGCGAGCCGCCACTAGATGGTGCAACCACTAAAATGGCTGTCACACTTGGGAACTTGCCGTGTCTGCAAAGACTTAGTTGCTAATATGTAATTAAAAAAATTAGAAGTGATTAACTTAAAAAAAAATTCAAATCTACATGTAAATTTCGATGTACGTATGAATACATACATATTTTGTTTACATTAATATACCATTTGAAATCCATTATATATTTCTAATTAA
>BMAV01027863.1:485695-509695 GCA_019973955.1 Trichonephila inaurata madagascariensis | reverse complement strand
GATTTTATCAAATAATTCCTAACAGTACACATAGATTAGAACATTGTCCTCAAATGTATTTATATACTATGCCGATGATGTTGGTAGTATGTAAAAATAGTTTTAATGAGTTTATCCTTGTTCAGAGATACATTCTCCATATAAAGATATATGTGAAATTATTTTGAATTAAGTGTGTTCGTTTTTTTGAATTTCGTTACTATAAACCTTTACTAGAAATATTTGAATTAACTATATAATGCATTTAAAATATAGATCTGTAATGCTTTCTTTCAATATTTTAATTTTCTAGAAATAATAAAATAGAAAATGTAAAAAAAAAAAGATTAAGAAGATTAATTCTTTAATATATGTTCTGATATTTGTATTTTCAAAATGTAATATTTCACAGTCAAATATTGCTAAAGAATTATTTTTTCAATACCTCAATATTATATTCCAGACAAGGATTTTAATTAGACAAATATTTGTACAAAGTTGCTGCAGCTCTACAAAAGAGTGTTGCAGAAGTATCTTTAAAAATTCTACCTTCAAGGTAATTTAATTAAATCAAATGTCCAGAAAAAAGTAGGTTAATGCACTTCTTTTCGAAAAAAATATCTTCTAGCCTGATGTAATATTCAAGACTTAAAAATGTATTTTTACTTTAGAAAACTTCCAGGAAAAAAGAAACTTTAGTCATTAACATAATTTAAGTCAGGATGCACCTTCGTATTTTTCTCTCTTCTACAGGAAGCTGAAGAGAATGGAAGAATAATGCCAGCAACTCTTTGAATTAAGTATTTCGTAAATATGCGTGTTTATTATGATAAGTGATACTTTGGAGAAAAGCAAATCCTTCGAATTTGAAAATGGTAACAAGTGACACTGAAAAAATGGCGCAGACGAAAAGTTCTTTCTTGAACCTTTTTGTTGTTGTTTTTTAAAGTATCGATCCAAAGTTTTCGTGTTCAGATGAAGCATATGTATTAAATGAACGAGAAGTATGAAAAATATAAGATAAATATTTTTGTAAAGATATTTTTAAATTGAAGTTTTGCAAAAGAGTTTGATATTTTTCTCAAAGAAATATTTAATTTGCTTTAGTAAAAATTTTGTCAAATTGAATTCCAATGGGCTCTTTGTGCCTTTCTAGTAATCCTAAAGGGGAAATACTTCTAATAAAATTTTTGATTTGATAACGCCTTTCTGTAAAGGAATCGCGATTTATGCAAAGGAGAACTACTATTTAAAGTGAATTGTTTCCCGGAGGAAGATGGCAACTGGACGTGTAGACGTTGTAATTTATGTTTGAATTTTTAGTGAATCCAAACAAATGATTAAGAATCTTGGAGTACGAGTTCAAATAATCAAGCCACGTAATAGTATTATATAACAAGTATATTTTCGCATGAATATTTAGAATAGACTAAAACTGACTAAAACTCCTGATTAACTAGAAATTAAAGGATACATATAGAAAACTTGTTAATTTTTGAAGAGGGCGCTTCATTCCCTCAAACCTTTGTACCAACATGAATGGGGACTCGCTGCAACATGTTTATTTTCTAAAAATGACTCCGCATGAAAAGAGAAGCAATAAAGTGCAAAATTTTTATACTGTGTATAATACAAAAAATCCTCTAATTTACAGTGTATTATTTTAACATTCACTCTACAAAAAAAGCAAAAACAAGTATTACTTATAAAAAACCTAATGTGATAAAAATATGCGAAATATAAATATATTCAACGTTTTCATTTCCTTTGGGAATTGATTAGAATGGGATACCCCTCAGTGAAAGAAAATTCAATGAAAATTTAGCACGCATCAAGAATTTAAGCACATCGAAAATCTTCAAAATAAGTTTTTATTGGAAGGTAAACACATATTTATATGAACTATAATTGTTCATACAAGTTTTAAAAAGTTACATTTAACTTAATTATGTTCTAAATTGTAACAGAAACCAGCAAGTTTATCCTATGAGCAAAAATTAGAAGTCAAATGATTTAAGAATATTACTTATTTACTGAAATTGGCCGTCAAGAAAAAATTAATACTAAATTATATTGAGTTGATAAACTTAAACTTACATCTATAAAATCAGGTCCTGAATAATTTCTACTCGATTTTAAACCTAGTATATCCAGTAACGTCTTTAACTGAAGAATACTGGTTACCATTTCGGTAAGCTGCCTCTGGGTGAGTATATCCCATATATATCCCATGGAGTTTTGGGCAGTTCAAACTCGTATCCTTTTTTACCTAAATTAGTGTGCTATTGAGTTAGAAATATAGAAGGACGCACTGTCTTTTTGAAAAATATAATGATCTCCGCCTAGCCATAGGAAGCAAATGACTCAGGAGTACATCTTGATAGCATTTAAAAGTAGACTGTATATAGCATGCATTGTCAAATACTCGACATAATAAATAAACATATTCGACTCACAATTGTACAAACCGGCTCGACCGATGTCCACATTTCACCTAAATGAGTTGAATGATTGTCTATAGTAATAGGCCTTAGGCCTAGACATGTACAATGGTCATTACAAAATAATACAGTCTTAACCCTTTTTAACAGTTTACATGCAGTTTCAAATCCCCTTTTTTAAGAGAATATATACGGGAATATAGTATTTGACCATTAAAATTATCCGGATCATGATCTTATTAAAACAAAGTCTTGAACGAAACAAGCTTCACCCCCGGATACAAGGTTCTGGGCCCCAGACCAGTTGGCCAATGTCTAGAGATATCCGACTACGGTTGGAACCGGGATTTTAAAAAAGCGCATAAATGGATAATTGTCATGATAGTGTCACTTAGATTAGAATACATGTATGAAACTGTTTTAAGGACATTTTAACAAAAAAAAATGATTTAAATACAATATTTTGGCAAAAAATTAACTTAAAATAATCTTTTTTCCAAATGTTCTACTTTCGTGAAAAATGCTTCTATTATAATAATATTTTGCCTGTATATAGCTCAGAACTCTCTCTACAGAGGCTCAACTATAAATTTTGAAAAATTCACATTATTTTCGGAGTTACCACCAATTTAAATAATTATTGGCGTTTTTTTTCTTAAAATTGCTCCTCTCTGTTGTCATAAAATATGGATAAACCCACTTCTAAGTTATATATTTCAAAAATTCTAGTTGAGCCTCTGTACAGAGAGTTGAGTTATATACAGGCAAAATATTATTATAATAGAAGCATTTTTCACAAAAGGAGAACATTTGGAAAATTGGTTATTTTATGTTCATTTTTTGCCGAAATATTGTGTTTACATAATTTTTTTTGTCAAAATGTACTTAAAACAATTTTATACATGCATTTTAATCTAAGTGACACTAAATATCATGAAAAATATCCATTTATGCACTTTTTTAAAATCACGGTTCCGAACGTAGTCGGATACCTTAAGACTCTTTCAACCACCAAATATAGCTACATATTAATGGTTGAAGGCAATCGCCTCTTTTATCGTTGAAGCACCAACAAATGTTGTCTACTACATATGCACCTTAATTATTTTCGGAACTCATGACAATACTATGCTATAACCCATCACTGTTATTTATAAATTCTGTATTCTTATCACATTGAATTTGACATTCCCTCACATGTCATACATTTAATATGCTGTTTTTCCCACTCTAATCAAATGTTTTGATGGCGCTGTTTCAAAAATGATAATGGCTCTTTCTCATGGTTCACCAGGTTCCTTAAATCTAAAACACTTCTATGAATTGTGTTTTTTTTATAGTTGTTCTCGAACTGTACTTTTAACTTAAAGTATAATTTCTCATTACAGCCGATTCTCTAAAATGCCAATTGTAGCTATTGACAGTCACTGATGACTTTCCGGAATGAGAATTTTGTTTGAAATCGTCACTATAATCCAAAACTTGAAATGTGTATCGATTTGACTTTTTCTAAAGCAACTGCAATTTTAGCAATGGGCTTTCGTTTTGCGCACATACTATAGATATTTACTATCTCCTCCTAAGAATATTCCTCCGACTTTTCCTATCTTGTATCGGCATAAAAACAATAACCATCTGTTCCTTATTTATCTAGCAATCGTTTGCGTGCGCAACAGCTGACGTCGTTTTGTAAAATACACATAAGGAAAACTTTATGCTTAAACTTTTGACTCGACAATTTTTGTCCCGTTCTTAAACTTCACAGTTTAAAAAGAAGTTTTAAGCAGAATTTTGGAACTATTGTTTTAAGATTGAAGTTATTCACACATAACTAGTAAAATATTAAGATAAAGTGAATTTTGAAATTTTCCTTTTAAAATTGTTGTTGCGCTTCAACTTTTGGCACACATTGAATGTAATATAAAAAGCTGGAAAGTTTGTTCTTATTTTCAGATTTATACTTTAGAAGTGATTTTATTTCGTTCTCTCAGTTCTATTAATATTCCAAAGATTTTGAGTATACTTTCAGCGGGAGCAACTAAACTAAATAGTATTTGAAGTTTGCCATGTAATGGGACATTTTGGGAGGCAGTCTGGAGAATAAATTGGTGATGTGTTATTTTTTATATAAAAACACCAGAAATAACAAATCTTACCTCAGCTTACTGGGATTTAAGTTGAATTTGCAACGGTTTATATTTAGAGTAAAATGCAGCTGTGTAACTAAATCAATACTTACAAGAGGATGTAACTTTATGTTTTCATTTATAACTCAAATATCTTATTTTTTCTGTTATTGTGATGTTTACAAAAACTTGTTTATTTTTGTTTTATTTTCTCAAGTTCAATGTCAAGTTTATATAAATATAAATATTTCAAGTTATTTTAACTGCTATGTGTTTCTACATTCTTATTAAGGATGTGTAGGAGTTTTTATACAGTCCAGTAACTATCCAAAAGTTAAACATCAAAAACAGTAAGAACATTTTAAAAAATATATAGAGAGAGACTTGAAGTGTTAGTACATAGAAAAAGTTTGTTTCGTATGGGCAATTGGTTGGCAATACAAAGAATAAGGATTGCAAATTCGGAATTATGCTTTTAAATATTCAAAAGAAGCCTTCTATTTTAAATTTTCCTGTTGGATATTTTATGAGTTCTGTTTGTGTGTGTGTGTTTTCACAAAGAATGTTTTTCATTAATTACATGTATATAGTTTTAATATAATAGTGTCATTTCATGTAACGAAAATCATTAAAACATAATCAGAAATTTAAAAATTTCTTCAATATATCTATCCATATTTAATTTATCGGTAGAAATAACACACATATTCGTCAGCTACTTAATTGAACAGTCATGTGTATAAAAGATAAAATATAACAAAGTTCATTGAATTAACACTAGAACGTTTGGGATTTTGATTTTCCTTAAACGTCCATCTGTATCGTTTCGAAGCCGCGATATAAAATATATAAAATAACCACCATCTGATTTATTCTCTGAAAGCTCTTGCAACAAATTAGCAATTTCATCAGGTCTTAGACCAGGGGTGACGAACTTTTATGAATACACGTGCCATTTTTTTTCTAAAGAAATGTTTTATATAGTATAGATGTGGCGTCAAATAATTTTGACTCGTGATTATTGGGAAAATAATAAAACTAAATGCTAACACAATTCAAAGCTCTTTTTTTATTGCGAAAAAATACATTTTGCACTGTATAGTAGTAAATGTATTAGTTATACGTGTAATTCAAATAAAAGTAACATCAATGTGATTTTTGTTATTTTAGATAAGACGACAAATTACTTATATTAGGATTGTAAGATAGTACTTTTAATATAATGCATGTTGAATTGGAGTCATCTGTAAAACGGTTTCTAAGCAAATCATTCTTTTTGCTCTGGTTCACTTTTTAGGCAAAACGATATGTGATTTATATCAAAATGCCACGTTTTACAGACGATATTCTACATACCTATGATCCAGAATATAAAACACACATCACTTTGCCACCTTTACTAATCATGCCATATTTCTCCGTCCATCAAGTTTGAAATTTTCTGTTACATTTACTGTCTTGCACTTTTTGTTTTGTTGCTGAACTAGCCAGTTAAAAATAGTAAATATAACGCAAAGAAATTCAAAATACAGTTGTAACAACGAAATTGACTATGCGATGCGTAGACAAAATTTGAATCATTAGGAATTGCAGACCACTATGTAACTAAGACAAGACAGTAAAAAAAGAGTGTGCTTCAGGCGCATCGCGACCATTCACTCGCGTTTGATCGTAATACTTCAAAGTGAATTTAGTAATTTTGAAATAAAATGCAAACCGTTTGAGTCAATGGCACTCCCAAGATATTGTGTCACGTGCCATTAATGGCAAGTGTGCCCCTGGTTCGTCATCCCTGGCTTAGACCTTTTCTACTCTGCACAAAATTACTGTAATTGATTCATTTCCGCTGTGAACCCAATAACATTGCATTTAAGGTGAAGTAAATGTGCAGTATTACTTCCGGAAGATAGCCTAGTGAATAGAGCATCGGACTCAAGACCGGAAGGAATGGGTTCGATGCCCGATGTCACCAAATATCCTCCGAGTACACATGGAGTACGTGCTCGTTCAATCAGTAAGTCCGAAAGTCTTGTGGGCTGAATCACGAGTGCAGGGAACTGGAGAATATTTCCCTCCCCTTCAGTTTCATGTCCAAAATGGGGAGGTGGAGATAGGTGGTGTCGCCATCTATCATCCTTTCGGGGAATTTCGCCGAGCTAATTCGTACTGTCACCTGTATGGTGCTCAAGGACAAGGCAAACGATAGGCGTACTTCTAGCCCCTTGCTACGATGAATTTCTTGGGCCACGTACTGACAGATGGCATTAGCCACAACAACAACACTTCCGGAAGATTGTTTTACTTATGGTATTTTTTTAGTGAACTGTCTTTTGCTGAACGACAGCTATTTACACTGCTGGCCACCGTAAATGCAACACCCTGAAGGAGAAATGCAAATAACATGAAATTTACAACATGTATTAGCGGAGGTGAGCTATGCAAATAATTAGAATTTCAGCTCAGACACACATCATGCTCGCCTGTGACGCCACCTCAAAGCGCTATTTAGGGCTTGGAGATTTCGACGATTTCAAGTTCGGCAATTGTGTTTTTCTTGTGTTTTTTTGAAAAAACGATCAGTTATGTCTCATAGAAAATGGCGATCAGCTTTTGATCAAGTATCCGAGTTCGACAGAGAAAGGATAGTGACCTACCAAGATTGTGTATTATCTTTCAGGGAAATCGGTAGTCGTGTTAAACGAAACCAAACAACTGTAATGCGGATATGTGACCGTTAGATGCAGGAGGGTAAGACCAACCGACGTGGTCGATCGATCGCATCCACCTCAGTGCACCACTTCACGTGAGGGCAGTCAAATTGTGCGCATGGATGTGACAGATCGCTCAGTAACATCACGAACTATAGCTCAGCACACTGAGTCTGTAACGCATAATTTAGTGTCTGCGCGTACCATTCGAAGCCGTTTACAGCATAGTGGTCTGTCCGCAAGACGTCTATTGCTTGGTCTACCCTTAATGCAGAACAACAGACGTCTCTACCGCCAATGGTGCGATGAAAGAAGGATGTGGGAGGCTGAATGGAATGAAGTTGTCTTTACTGACGAGTCACGCATCTGTCTGCAACGCCACGATGGTCGGATTTGAGTCTGGAGACACCGTGGAGAGAGAATGCTGAACAGCTGTAATATGCACCGCCACACTGGTCCTGCACCGGGTATTATGGTATGGGGTGGTATTGGATATCACTCTCGCACTGCTCTAGTACGCATTTCCGGTACTTTAAATAGCCAGTGCTACATCTCTTAGGTGTTGGAGCCAGTTGTACTTCCTTATCTTCAGGGCTTGGCCACCACCATATTTCAACAGGATAATGCGTGATCACACGTGGCACGCATTGTTCAAAGGTTCTTCGTTAATCACCAGATTGAATTGCTTCCCTGGCCGGCTCACTCTTCGGATCTTTCACCGATAGAAAACACGTGGCCCATGGCTGCTCAACGATTGACCCAAATTACACCCCGAGCTGCCACACCAGATCAACTTTGGCAATGTGTGGAAGCTGCTTGGTTAGTTGTACCCCCAAAACACATCCAAAGTCTCTTTGAATCAATGCCGAGGCGTGAGGCAACGGTGATCTCCAACAATGGCGGCTTTCTGGCTACTGATTTTGGCAGGAACTACACTTCACATAAGTCTATAAATTTAATCATTTGATACTTGGTCAACATGTTATCTACAAAATAAATTTTGTTGTGCTATCTCTTGTCTTTCTTGGTGTTACATTTACGGTGGCTAGCAGTGTATAATGATAAATTGCCTTGGTGTCGAAACTAAAGCAGTGGACGTTCTAGGTATATTTAGTTGTTAAATCTCTTCAAATGATCCTAGTACCACACAACTCTTTCTGTGTAATCATCACAGAAAATTATTAAAAGTTACGAAAATTTTTTAACTTTCCCGAAAAATTTCGGAAGAGCGAACAAACTAAGCAGAATCCGGTGTCCAATCGACACCGAAGGACGTTCTAGTGTTAAAATGAACTCAAATACATAAGACTCTTCCCAAAATGAAACCTTAAAGATGGTAGCAAAATTCAGTGTTGTGAAAATGGAATGTGAATGATTTCATTATTTTTTTTTCTCATTACAATGAATATTTGCAAAGTAATATTTTGGTAGTTTTTATTCCTTTTTATGATATGATTACAATAATCCCTTATTTTATTAGTTTCTTATTTATAATAAGTTGCCCCTTGTTTAGTAAAGTTTATATCATATATAATAACAATCAATTCCAGATTTCATTCAAGTGTAACAACATATCACTTACTGTTAAGGTCAATTCGAACCGAAGCGTTGATTGGCGAAGTGAGATTAGTGTTGGAGGCTTGACAAGTTAGTTCTACCATGAAATCTGATCGCCGAAGCGCCAAGATGACCAGTTCATTCCTCACGAAGCCTTGAGATGTCCGAAAATAAGTGTCATCTATTAATGACCCATCTCTCCACCATGTAACAATGGGAGCAGGATTTCCTGTGAGAAACGAAAAGCATTTATTCGGATTACTCTTTGGCAATATCTATTATATCTGATGAGGAAAGGATTTTGCTTTTTTTTGTGTTGTATGAGACATACTTTTCATTAATTGCCGAGTTAAAGTTATTGCTATTTTTAATTCCTTGAAAATGTGAATTAAATACATTTATAAAACAAAGAAAATTTTGAAGTAAAGATTTCTAATTTATTCTAATTTAATATTAATTTTTTCCCTTAAATGCATATTGTTGTCAATTGTCTACATTCCAGTTCCTCTTAATTTTATTGAAAAACCTGACTGTGGGCGTTTATGAACGCCCGTTGATAATCGTAGGCAATAAATTATATATATATATATATATAATCCATAAATATATATACACATACAGCTATAGAACCTAAGTATAACTATTCAAGATATAAAATATTAGGCACAGTAGTACAATAACAAACCCCTGGCCTTAGGAACCAAGATTGCAGTTTAAACAAGTTTTAGAGCTAGCCAACCTTCAACTGTAATTTGTCTATACAAAGTGCCAAGGAGAAAGAAAAGAATAGTATTAGGAAAGAAATTTAAATATTACAAATAAAATATCACTATACTAGTAAAATATAACGATAAAATTATAGCCTACTAGTATACACAGTATAGATTTAAAGTCGATGCAAAAGTTAAATAGTAAGACTTAATTCGTGAGGGTATCAACCGGTAATGTTTCCCGCCAAATACAACAGAGGAATATCAGTAGTACCGCATAAAGTTAAAAATTATGATAGAATAATATAAAGTCAGTATATATATATATATGTACGTTTAAAAACTATAAACATACATTGATATAATTATTTGTGAAAAATAAATGAATACAAGCAATACTTAAATAATATTATTAATTTATTAAACATGTGGTGCCATCTATTGACTAATTGTATAATTTGTTAAAAATACTAATATTAAAACAAAATGTCAATAATAGTAATTAATACATATTCTATATCACTGAGAACTATTAGAAATATAGATGTGAAGAAAGTTAGAAGGATAACAATGTTCAATACATTGTTTAATAAAGCTATCAAGATTTAAAAAAAAATATTAGCTTTATCGCTAACTAATACATTATTACGATAAATATAGTTAAAAATAATGTTTCTATATGTAGATATAGATAAATTTGGATTCCAGTAAGGCACTTTAAGAATGTTAAAGTTAAAGTTATCTCTCTTATCGTAAATATTACTATGTAATTTCAAATCCTTTATATACAATGTTACATCTAATTAATTAGTTTTAATTGGATGGATATATATATATATAGAGAGAGAGAGCTCCGGTGTATAACGCGCACCCCATTTTTTTTTTTTTTAATGAAGAACCCTGAAATGTATGTGTGCAATTCTCTTATGTTTTGAAGTAATTTATTTGAGGTATCATTCCAAGGCTTAGAAAAAATAGTGTACTTCGAGAACTCTACAACCCTTTAAGTTCTTAAGAATGTCATTTATTTTAAATAAGCAGTATTTCATTGTATTTAGAAGTATTTTTTTCTATGCTCATCTTTTTAAAATTTTAAAAGCTCTCATTTTCGTACCCGGTGTATAAAGCTCACCGGTCTTATTTTTTGTGTTAAAAGTATGCGTTATATGCCAGAGTTAACAGTATATATATTTCTCTCTCTTTCTTCTCTCTCTCTCTCTATATATATATAATGGCATTTGAATGTTATGAGTGATAATGTTCAGTGTGTTACTTGTACAGTTACATTATATTTCCTATTTTCGAGTTTTGTATAAAGGAATGATTTATCTAATGAAAAAAAAATACGTCACATCTGTTTTCAGGTAAGCTTTCAATGTTTAAAGTTAGAAAACTGTATTGTTTGTTCGCCAGATTTTGCGAAATATTGTATGTTGCCAAAATTTTGCATACAACTTTTTTTCAAAATAAATGTTTAACATTATTACATTGATTTTTTAAAATTTTTTTAGTACCTATGACAACATTTCTATAAAGAACGATTTTCTAAAACTCAAAACAAAAAAGTCATGCATTTAAGGGTTAAACAATTGTGAATCAAATACACACATAATTACATGTAAAGAAATACTAACCCCATACGTAAGCATAATGTATCTATCTTATAAGTGTCTGCATACATTTTCTGATGTTTAAGGAATTACGACAAATATTTTTATTTTAACTGTGCGTCATTGTTTTAACTCACGTCTAAATGAACTACTCATTTGAAATATGAGAACTAAGAAAACAGTCAATGAATTATGTCCAAAAAATCTATTACAACATTTTTTTTGTCATTAAAGGGACACAGTACGATTCAATTGACCAAAATCAGTCAAAAAATCAAATTTAATTTTTTTAGCCTAAATTTTTCTTTGTATACATTTCTATAACCTCACAAATTTTGAAAGCTGTAAACTTAAAAAAACGCAGAATTATAATAGCTTTCACGTTCATTTTTATTCTCATCCCTATGACAAATCAAAACTTTAAACTGACTTATCTCAGAAAGATAAAATAACTAGATTGTCTTCATTCAAAATGCTAAGGCGTTTTTTTCTATGGCGCCTAATGCTTTGGAATTTTTTTACCTATAGCTAATAGTACATGTAAAAAAAGTTGGTATGCATTTTTGAATCAAAGCAATATTTATTTTTTAAAAAATAATTGAACTCAGAATTTATACATTTTTTAAGGAATTTTCAATAAGCATTCATAAAAAGAAGTATTGTAAAAATACCAAACACGTTAACGCAAAACCCATACCAACGGTTTCTATAAATAGTTCGACGTACTTGTAAATCATATTTCATGCATGTACGTAAATTTTTGTAGGAGGAGTAACGTTTTAAAATCACTTCACAAATTTTAAATTTTTTCCTTAAAAAATTACATGGCTAGCTTTTTATGAAATTTTAAGCACAAAGTATGTTACATACATAGTATACATATATACATATATAGGAGGCAACCAAAAAAATTTTAAAATTCCTTAAATTAAAAATTTTTGTCTTAATTCGTACCATGTCCCTTTAGTAGCTTAGACTCTTATATTTTCAAAAATGTATCAATTTTGTCTATTAAAAAAAATTATTGCAGGTTTTATTTTTTCTGAGAACACGCCACTGCTTATTGACTGTTTGAAGAGCTGGAGAATGCAAACAAACTTCTCTTTCGAGGGGAAAAATCTATTAACGTTCTAAATATATTCCTCTACACATAACTTCATAGCAATCTTGTTTTTTTTAACCTCTGAAGAGAATTAGAAGCAGAATTTAAAGTGCGTCATACAAAATAAAGGGCCCTAAAATTGTACTAGCAGCCATCGGGAAACTTTAATATTCGGTATTTGCGATGCTATTCCTTTCTTTAATACAGTAAATCAGAGCTTCTAAAACTTTTAATGTTTGCGAGTTAATATTCAATCATAATTTTCATAGCGCCCCCCTTTTCCATTCAATAACAAAGCATTGTGTGTGAATTTAATAATACTTTACTTTGACGCTAAAGCTACAATACGTCTTTAACCTCTTAAAGACCACTGACATATAATCGCCTCGCTTAGCAAAATACGTTAATTGGACGTATATATACGTCTATCCGAGATTTTACCTTTTTTTAACTGAAATTTAATTAAATTTCTACTTATTTCTATGTTTTTAATGTATTTTAAAAACAAATGTCTTTTTTAACGAGTGTTTGGCGCAGTTTGTCCAAAATTGGCTCTTGCGCCATTAAACTTCAAAATCACTCACTATCCGAAAAAACGATCTTTCCTGTGCACTGCTATTCTTAAAATTTTATTTTTAATTATGTCAGAATGTATTTTGATTGTTTACTTTCATTAAACAAATATTTTTTTTAAATAATTTTTTTTGTTTTCGGCTTTTTAATATGTTCACGCCCTCCTAGGGGGGAGTTCCCCACGTTTGAGAAACGCTGCAGTAATTATAACAAATTACTATACTTTATCTATTATAAGAATTCTCCTTGATTATACCTGCATAAAAAGAAGATAGATAAAGAACATATTTTCGAGAAGGAATGAAAACTAACCGAATACCTAAAAAAGGCTTAAAAAAAAAAAACTGCAAAAGGAAATTGTATGAGGATTATAAGACAAAAGGGAGTGTAATTCTTCACACATCTAAAGAAGGATTTGGTTAAATGTCATCTTCCTATTTACCAATAAAATTTTCAATGAAATCTTTAAACATCTTTCTTCTAAACTTACATTTTTCAAATTCAATTTTCTTAATATCTACGGAATTTAAGAATTCAGTTCTTTTAATAGCACTTATATTTAAGTTATATTAAAAAATATCGATGATTTATTAAAAATTATTTTCCTTTAAAAAAAAAATCGAAAGTTCCCCAGAAATTCTAATTTAAAATAGAGTTTCAATAATTTAGTAATAATACTTTTTTTTTAACTCAGAAAGAAAATGATCGGTTAAACTATGTAAAGCACTTCTATGTAAAAACTCAGTTCCTTATATTTGATTATTTCTGACGAAAAGGTACATAAATATAGTGATCTTAGCACATGTCAGATTTATAATCTACCCAGATCTTTAAACGGAGAGTTCAAAGCACAATAAATTTCTTTAAAAAAATAAAATACAAATTCTCCATCATACACATGAAATCAATTGATATTTTTAAGTGAAAATATAGTTATTTTAAGTATGTTACTTGAAAAAAAGCATTTGTCTTTTGTCTTCCAAATATTTTACAAGTCCGAATGTCACTAAATATTTTACTGTTTATAAAAGACAAAGGTTTTGAAAAAAAAAAAATTACCTTTTACTAAAAACAACAACTTTTTAGCATATTTTACTTAAATTCAATTGCATGGATTGTTATTGTAAATTCATAAATAAATAAAAAAAAAAATAAGGGATACAATATATAAAAATTATATCTCAAGGTTTATCTAATTTAAACATCAAAATTCAACACATATACATTAAAAAAATATAATTATTACATTAAAAATATTAAGTCAGTGCATAATCAGGTATTTAATGTTTTTTGCAATAATTATTGTAAAGTTACTAATGACATAAGAAAAATGAAGTTTTCAAAGGAAAACAGGATAGCCAATTTGAAATGATTATTAAATCGTCACTGTTATCTAAATTTAAATGAATGAGAACATCTTAAGTTTTTAATATTAAAGTAAAAATATATCAGCATAGTTGCAAAAAACATTACATTACCCTTAAGCAAATAATGACACTAATAAATCAAATTTAATCAATGTAATACACACATTTTTAAATTACAAAGAAAGACATCCTACGCGTAATTGCAAAATATTGCGAGCTTTAACTATTTTAAAATTCGAAGTTAATCTTAACTTTGGTGCTGCAGGCTTATTTAAAAACAATTTTTTAAATACCCAATTTATATAAAATAAAGGGTCTCAGGGATTTTAATTTTATCTAGAGAGCTGAAAACATAAGCAATTTTTTTTTTCAAATAGGTTTAATTCCTTGAAATTAAAATTAAATAATTCGAATCTCTTATGTATTATTTATAAAGGAATAAAGTTTCAAAAAAGTAGAAAATATTTTAAATCTAATCATATTTAAAAAATTATAAGCATAAGGAAATAAGAAACATTTTTTGTAATAAATATTAAGTAATTTTTATGTTGCGCATGCTATTTTCTAAAATAGTAGCCTTTGATGTATAAAACTTTATATAATTATAAAATGTATCGTACTTTTTAAACCCTAGCTAATTTTATTATTATATATCTTTTGTATTTTAAAATACTTCAAAAACACATTGAATATTTTTTTTTAAAAAAAAATTAATGTAATTTTTATTTTTTTAAAAAATATAATTTATTATTTTATTCATATAAAAATAGCTACTGTGTAATAAGGATACATTAACTTTATAAATCAACTTATTTCTAGTACTTAAAGCTACTATTTTAGAAAATATCATGCGAAACGTAAAACTTAAATAATATTTCTTAGAAAAATATTTCTTATTTTCATATGTTTAATTTTTTAAAAAAAATTAGGATAATATTTAAAAATTTTACGCCTTTTTGAAGCTTTATTACTTTATAAGAAATGTATAAAAAGATTCGAATTATTTAATTTCAATTTCAAAGAATTATATCTATTTCAAAATTATTTATATTTTCAGCCCTCGAGTCAAAGTTAACATCCCTGAGCCCCCTTAATCATGAAAAAAAGCTATGAAAAGCTTAACGAAGTACATACAAAATAACATTTTCAATAAGCAGTGCTACAATAACTGTTTCATTTTAAAAATTTTGCTTTCAAAGATCTGATTTAAATAATGTCCGAAAGATGACAAACAAGTTTCATCTCGAGATGAGAACGTTACCTCCTTCTGCTTCACAATGAAGAGACAGATATGCTCCTTCATCGTAAGGACCTGCAAGTCTTTTCAGCTTCTGGTTTCTCTCATCCATTATGACGACAGCTTGCGGAGGCACTGTTGAGGAGAAGGCACATTTTAACGATTCTAGAAATGCGTCTTGAAGGAAAGGCAGCGAGTATTCATTAAAATTCAATTAAACCCAGAGATAAGAGGATTTATTTATGAACTTGATAATATTAAAGTACATTTAAGGAATATTGGGACATATTATATGTATTTTAAGAGGTATAGGCTATTTCCGAATCCTATTTGAATTATTATACGAGTACCGTAAAATCTGGCGTGTAGCGCGCACCGCCGTATAACGCGCACTCTTACTTTCAAGCTGCAATTTTTAACTTTTAGATATATTCGCCGTATAACGCGCATCCCCTTTTTTACGAAGAAACCTGAAATGTATATGCGCAATGCTCTAATGTTTTGAAATCATTTATTCGAGGTATCATTTCAAGTTTCAGAAAAAAAAAAATATAGTTCTAGAACTACAACCCTTGAAGTTTATAAGAAATGTCTCTCTCATTTCTTTTAAATAAACAGTATTTCAATATATTTAGAAGTCTAATATTTTTCTATGTCATTTTTTCTTTTTTCTTTTAAAGCTATCGTTTTTATACTCGGCGTACAACACTCACCAGTAAATTTCGATCTCATTTTTTTGTATTAAAAGTGCACGTTATACGTTGGATTTTACGGTATTTATATATAACGTGTGTGTTCCAAGATATTTGAATATATTTCATACATAATTTTAGCATGCTTAAAAGCTGTTTTTACGTTTTTCTTTAAAAAAGCGATTATGTTATGAGTGATTTTATATCATATAACATTCAAATGAATCGTATTTTATTTTCTTTTTTTCAGGTAAGTTATATATTCCTAATGGATTATTATTGTCATTGCATCTCACGTGAGTCATCTATTAGTCTTTTCTCATTAGTTTTCATTTTCATACCCGGCGTATAACGCGCACTTTTAACACAAAAATTAAGGTCGAAATGAACGGGTATACGCCGGATTTTACGGTACTTTGTTTTGCATGAATGGAATGTAGATTAAAAAATATAACGGTATGCTTATGTTTTCACTCATATTAGAAAAGTTTAAAAAAAAATTCTTACAAAATTTTCTTTTTTTTTGTTTTGTTTTTTGTAGGGCTTTGTAATTAATATATATAATTCTTTTGATTTGAATTTAGAACAATGTTATTCTATAAACATTTTTTAATAGAAACAAAACATTAAATATTACGTTTTTTCATCGTTTAATTTTCTGCTCACTGAAAGAAAATATCCCTACTTTATAAAACTGCTTCAGGTATAAACACTGTACTGATAGTTTTCATTCAATTGGATAAGATTTTCAGAATAATACTTAAAAAATAATAAATGTCATAGTTATAAATTTCTCTAAAAATATTATAATTTTAAATAATACTATTTAAATACTTATCAATAAGAAACTTAAATAAATAGGTTTCATATTCGTATTACATATAATGTTTTGACTCAAAAATATAGCTCGTGTGCTTATCCTTTAAAATTTACTTATTTAGTAAAAATACTTCTTTATGATACAACGAAAATATTTGGCATTGCATTTTAAAATTATTATATGCAAATTCCAAATATTTTTTTTTAAAAAAATACAGCAATAAATACAATTTTTATAAAAATAACACTCGTGAAATACTGAATGTTAAAAAAGATCCTACTCCATTAGCCTCAGTTTTCTTGTACTATTATTAGCAAGATCGTGAATTATTTACAGCAAAAATGCTAAGAAGGCAATTTATTAAATCTAATTATGAGCATAATTATATCTATTATTAATGAAGTAAAATTTCTATTTTCAGTAAGTGTCACGAGATGAACATAAAGGGGAAATAAATATGAAGGCATGTATTTGGCACATTTATCAAATGTGATTTGCAGTCAAATTTTTTTACTTCGATTTTCCGAAACTTTCAGTCAAGTGTTAAACATTATGGAATATTTTCAAAAGATCTGGGTTAATGTTATTGACTTTAAAAGAAATTCATTTCCAAAATATAATTTGTTAGTTTTTGATACTTATTACTCAGTAATTGTTATTCCCATATTATTTATGTAATTTTTTTTTTTTTGATATTAAAATACAAAAGTTACGTCAATGGAAAAAAGGCGATACAATCTTTATTAAATGTTAAAATTTCTGAAACGTGTTTACGAATATTTTCATCTTTTATTTTTTATGTTTATAGAATAATAGTCTGAAGGAGACGAGGAAAAGGATTCTTTTTTTTTTCAATGAATAATTAATTCAGAAGAGTCCCGTAATGAAGATATGACTGAAAATGATGAAGACGTTAACGTTAAGAACACCGCGTACAAACTCCTAATATATAACATTGTGGGGGGGACTATTCGCCAAGCCATCTATCAGTATTTTTAACAAAATGTACTTCGGTAATGGACTTGCAATTCGGTGCTACAGCAGATTTCTTCAAAAAATATCCAGTTTTTGAAAAGTCAGCAATTAAATTTCATTTTAGACGGATTTATGCCTAAACAAAGAATTTTTCTAAGGTGCGTCTGATTAGATAAATTATTATATACTAATTTCCATTTTCATGCAGTAAATGCTCTATGTCTTCATAAAATGCATAGCTTCCTTTATTTAATTGTATTTGAGCAGTTTATTTTCAGTTGTATTCTCAAGAAAACAATACATGTAAGTGAAGTACAATAGTTTCTGAGGAAACGCAGACATTTAATATTTTTTAGTCTCGTTCCCGATAGTCTGGCATTTTCACAAACTCGACTACCTTTCGCTCCATATTAGGCTGAGTTTTCGTGACTCTACTGTATTTGAAAACATTGCTGAGACAAAAATAAAACAGATAATTAATTTATGTAATTAATATTAACTGATGGAGAATGAATTTTTGAAGCAATTATTTAAACTACACTCAATTTATAAAAGTAACAAACTCTTTAAATTTTGAGGTAGGAATATTACATTGTGTATAGCTTCCTTTAAAATGCAACTTTTTTAGTGTTAGATGAACGTATTTTTTTAAAGCAGTTACTTTAATTGATATTTGCATGAATATATATATATTTAACATTTGCTTATTAATGTTTAGTTTTGAAAGCGGTAAAAAATAAACCGTTAAAATTGTTTGCTTTGTGTCCAAAAGAATATATTTATAGCTTTTTCTACCAGAAAGAAAATAACAACACATTCTAAGCACTTGAAATATAGTCCCTCTTTAAAATATAAATCAACCTCAGAAGCCATATAGGTACTCCGAAAGCACTTTAAACATTTGTCTTGTGATATCTCTTTAAACGCTTAAAATTGCTGCGTACTACAAGGATTCCAACCGAAAAACCAGGTATATCTATAAAATTTCCTCGAATCAAGAATGGAATTGTGAAGAAGCAAAAAGATTTAGCAAGGCTGAATCCTTTGCCTTCTGTAAAGATTTGTATCCTCCAACAAGAGACTGACAGCCAAGATGGATAACATTCTTAAAAGATTTGTGAGGCAGTTTTATAGAGGGAAAAATATATCGAAAAAGGTTCTTTGGTGTTTGTGGACGAAAGATATCCCAACCCTGAGAAAGAAGAAATTCTCGCATTTGTGGAGATCAACTGATATTGGTCCCATAGGAACTCAAGAAACATTTCTTTCCTTTTAGAGCTTAAGTGAAGAGTTTTTTATGCCACCCTAATTCGATGTATCCTTTATCTTGTTTAATATTCTAAAAGTGCTTCTTTTCATCATGGAAATATTACACCTTTTCTCCTACATTAGCGAATTTATAGTCAACTAGGTGGATGGAATTCTAGAAGAAAACATTTTTAGAAATCCCACGCCAGGATTACTCTTACACGAATTATGTTTACCTTTTGTTGAGATAATAACTGCGTATTTCCATAATGATATGCAAATTCTGTTACTGAAAAGAGGTTGAAACCGAACAAACAATGAATGCGATCCTAGAAGGAAGCAAATTAGTTTTCACAGTCAATCTCGTTTCTGTAATTAGTTTTTACAATTTTGCCAGAATACATGTTAAGCAACTTTGTGGATATCGAAATAATAATACTTTGTCGGCATTCTTTTCCATTTCAAGGAATAATAATTGAATTTAGTTCTACATTAAAATTCACTGATCACCCGGATTGCAAAAGCTTGTAATTGCAAGGTTGGAAAACATGATATTTATTACTTGAAAGGTAATTGACTTGATAAGTCATGAGTTAAAAACATCGATATTAATTGAAATGTTTGAGGCGAAATTCACAAAACTGTAATGCTACATAAGTAGCCAATTTATTAAAATGGCAAGAAGTATACGTTGAAATAATTGTGACCATAAACTAAATGTTAAGAAGAAAGGTTGATGATGTTTAATAAAAATGTACTCTTGACTGAAAATATAAAGATAAAAAATAAATATCATTTAAAGGAACAAGAAAAGAACTAGTAAAGATTCAGAAAATATTACATATTTACAATATTTTTCACCTTTTTTCTTGTTTGGGAATTTTTCTTTGTATTGCTGTTTGTTTTACTTAATGTAATGACATTAATATGCTATTTAATCAACGTTATTGCTTTATTTTAGTTACAATGGATTTTATCTATGAAATAGATAATATTACTTTTAAATAGAAAAAAAAATATATAAAGTTCATTTATATGTGCGATTAAGGTCTCCATTTAAATATTATTTTAAAACTATTTTAAGAAATAAATATAACAAATCAGTGAAAATAAACAATATTTATATTAAATCAGTTATGCTTTCATTTAATTAGAGATCGTACATTGCACTGAATATTACTACACATATTCCTAAAATGTTTGAATTTTATTTGTCGTTACACTAAAAGTAATCATGCTTTTAATATTAAACATCCATATCCGTTTCAAATACGGCACGTTTTTTCTTAAAAACTGTATAATGTATACAATTAAAAGTATACAAGTATAAATTTAAAAAAAGAACATTAAATTCTAAAGTGAAAGCATCCATTTTATAGTGTGATCTTCATTATTGTATTTAAATGATTCTATTTATTTTTACGAAATTTTTATTTCTTCATGCACTGCAAAATACAATAAAATTATACTTACCTATTATAATCAGTTTGACTGGCCGTGTTACTGTTCTAGATCGCCTATATTCTATTCTGCATTTGTAGACACCTTCATCTTCTACAAACGTAGGATCAATTTTCAAAGTAGGTGGATATTCATTGGTTTCAAAATGGCCTCGTCCAGTTAATGATTTGCCAGGGAAGTGCTTTGCATCGTCTGGTAAACCCTTTCGAAAATCCAACGTATAGATTGGGGACTTGGGCGCCTCCCGGTACCAAAGTATTAACGATATAATATCGGGTTCTTTTGGTATTGCAATGTTGCAAGGAAGTCGAGCTTCTCCACCAGCAACAGCCACGAATTCCCGGATAGGAACTGAAATATAGAGAATAGTGCTTAAAAACCAATAGTTTCTAAAAAGACTTTGTAACATTGCGCAATATTTAGTAAAATTATTGCTTCAACAAATGAATATATTTAATTGAGCCGAATGGGAGTTTTAAACGTTTAATGACTTATATAAAATTTGAAAATATTTATGAATAATTGTCTACCTTTTCGGAATGCGCGCGCACACTATACCTAATGTATATGTGTACGTAGCATAACGGATGTTGATTCACGGCAATAGAACGTTAGAACAAGAACTAGAGAAAGTACAAGTACATTCCATACTCTTAATAATACTGTTTCTAAATCAGAAATATTTGTTAGTTTTCGGAATCGTAAAATGATATATATTGGTTCTAAAAGGCTCAAATGTGTTACTTGAATAACTTTTGATAAAAATATGTTAATTGATGAACTAATTAATGAAAGAAAACTTCTAAAATTTACAGCTAATAATTGTCAGTAATTTTTACACGCAATTTGTAAACAAGTACTTCTATAAAAATTCATTTAATTGTTAGAACGATGGTTATTGAGTAGATGTGTTAAACGTATTAGATACGTGAAAAGGTGCGCTATTCAACGTTGTTGTTTTTCTGAAAATGTTTTTTTACCTTTTCTAGTATGCACATGTATTGAATTTAATCGTAATGCTAATCTAACTTTATCTTTGAATGGTCAAAACGAATGTGTTTTATACTTCAGAGCAACATTTTCTTTTTAAATTAATCTCTCCTATTGTTCAAATCTAAAATATCGTTAAGTATTTTTTTAAACTCAGCACAACTAAAAGAAAAAAAAATATAATTTTTGACATTTAGTTAGTTATTTAGTTAAATTCATTACAGAACAACAATTTTTAACACAAATTACCTACAGATGCTTTGATATCTTAAATACATTTTAAAGGGGAAAAATTGTAATACTTATTTAAAGTTTACTTAAGAATGGTTTAAGTTAGTATATATATATATATATATATATTAATTCTCTTGAGTTATAAATATACTGAATTATGATAAAAGATTCTTTGTAACAGGAAATGCAAATCAGATTCGTTAATTAAGTGGGGGACTTTATCGTAAGTAGAATGCAAACCTTGCAAACTGAATTGCTTTAAGACGAAAGTAATAGGCCCACCAAGACATAAGGAAAGAAAAGGCATTGAAATGATCAATTTGATTCTCAAAGGATAAGGATAAAAAATAAGATTATGAAAAAGGATTTATTCGATTTAATAAGATAAATACTTTACTATACTGATTTTCGGATAGAATGTTTTTTATGAATGTATTCATTCTGACTCTCTCTCTATAAATAAATTTGTCGTGATGCTGTAATAAATTTATTTATACATAAGGGCATAGTTAGTAAAAATGGGTTGTAAAATTTGAATTTAGCTAAAGAGGAGCACCGATAGTGATTTGCCTAGGATAGGGGGGAGGGGCATACCTTTCAGTACTTTCTTTAAAAATCCGCCTACGTCATAGATCGGGATGCTATAGATTTCTTCTGCAATCTCCACAGAAGCATCCATTTCTTTTGACAAGTCACCAAAATGATGTCAACTTTAGAACTACATAATACACATATAAATTACAGTTTTACAATGCAGTGCAATGAGTAGTAATAGTTGAACAATGGGGGTTGATACGCCGTCAGGCGAACAGGGTGTACTCCACAAGGAATTTTAAAACTCATAGCAAAATATTTGAATCATAAAAATCGTCAAAGAGAGAACCTGGCCCCATTTTAGATGCTTCTGTGCTCTATATCTTTTGGTTCATTTGGGGGTGATTTTCTCAAGAAGTGAAAATTTACTGTGAATTATTGGATAAAGCGTACATATTTCTCTATAAACCTATTCATGTTTTACACTTCTTTCTATCACATGTGTAGTAATTCTTTTCTCTCAAAAGGATTTAAACAATCGTTTCTGGTAATTATAAATTCGCAGTTAGTTCTTTTGTAATATATTGTACTGTTGAAATTGTTAAGTGTACCAGTCAAAAATAATAGCATTAATTTTATTCACTTGATTTAAAAATGTCTACCTTAAATTTTTTCATGGTGCAATATGTAAATTTTTTTTATCTCAATTTAGTACAATCTTTTATATAATTTTATAATTTTTTTTTATTTACAATAGTTTCACATTTTAATAGTTTTTTACATGTTATATGGTTACACTCACACGGGACAGGCGCAAAGAATTTGAAATAGAAATTTATTTAGTGAATGATTGACAGAGGTTATAAAATCTTTTTCCACATTAAAATGCTATTTTTTTTTTTATATTTTTAACGCAAGACGCAAGTTTATTTTTTAATCAAAGAGAGTAAATAACCATAAAAACCATTAGACTAAACAAACCTAAACACTCTAGTTTAGGTTTGTTTAGTCTAATGGTCTTCATGGTTTAAGAATAATTTATTTTGGTTATTTTATCCATATATTTATATATATATATATATAATGCACACCAAAGGGAATTTTCTGAGTTTGTCTAAGCATCTGTTAATATTAAAAAAATATTGAAACACCCTTTTCTAAATGAAAAAAATCTGATGTAAATATTATATAGGTATTTAAAAAGCTAAGGTTTGATTCTTAAATTTGAGACTCTATAGCTATAGTTTTTATCAAAGGTTATAAATTGCATATGGAAAGTCTTATTTTTATAAATGTGTCTCTAAAACGTTAGTAATTATCTCCCATGAGACAAACTTAAGTGCAGATGAATAGTTTCTTTCTAGTATATAGCAGCACTTTATCGAAGTAGATTGTTTTAAATTACACATCTCTGCTTCAGTTAACGTTAGCATACATATTCTCAAGTGAAATTCTATAAAATATGTATTTATAGGAAGTGCAGATTCCTCTATTTTCCTGAAATAGAGTTATAAGTATAAGCCTTAATACATAAATGACTAACTTCCCCCCACATATATATATATATATACTAATATATATACAAAATAAGATCGGAAATGAGAGCTTTAAAAATAAAAAAAAAGATGAACATAGG
>BMAV01027863.1:424385-475695 GCA_019973955.1 Trichonephila inaurata madagascariensis | reverse complement strand
CACACACACACACACACACACACAGAGAGAGAGAGAGAGAGAGAGAATATTATTTAAATCCTTTATAGGACCTCTTTTTTTAATCAAATTATCATTTAAATGTTTCATTTAGATACTCTTAAATTTTTAATATGGAATATATCTCCTAATAATTGCAAAATACGAATGAAAAATTACACATTTGATAAAAAAAAAAAAAAAAAACTCTCTGCATTCTTAGTAACACAGATTTAAACTAAAATTCATTAAAAGACAAAACTAATTATTAGTATGAGAATAGTTTTTTCATTAAAGGCAGTTCAATACATTTTTTAATTCTATCTCTTCATCCTAGGAACTTTTTAAACTAACTTTTAAGTAAGGCGATTCTGTCTACTTTTAGCAATTATAATGCAGCCACCAAGAGAAGTAGAAGGGTCTTGTTGAAAATTATTTTATAACTTAAAAAATTAAGCAATTAGGTCCCTTAGTCTTAGTTGCTTCTACCATATCCAAACATGTTGTCTTATTGGGTTTGATTGCTTTATCTTAAAAATTCTTTAAAGATGAATCAAATGTTTGAAACCAATATCCGAAAACTATGATATGGCTTACAGCGTAATATAAAAACTGAAAAGTACTAACAAGAACACATCTTTTGTTTGAGAGAAGCATAAACAAATATACAACTCTAAATATTTAAATTCCTTACAATCACGCGTTAACTTTAAGCTATATTTTTTGAGTTTGTTCAATAACATAAAGTATAATTATATATACTAAATTATTTTATAGTTATAAAGATAGAAAAAAAATATTTCAGTAAAGGTATCGGTAAAATTTATTTCATTATTTTTAAAGAAAAAAAATTACAAAAAAGTAGCTACATATGTCTTAAATATCATATATTTAAGAAAATAAGAAATTTAAGTGCTTATTCTTTAAGTCAGCGTTTCTCAAACTGTTGGGTGCGCCCCTCTAGAGGGGCGTGATCACTTTTCAAAGGGGGCAGGGCGAGCTTATTAAAAAATCGAAAAGAAAAGATTTCTTTAAAAATTATTTCACTAAAAGTAAATAAACAAAATACTTTCTGACGTAATAAAAAATAAAATACACATTTACACTGATCAATTTTGCACTTTTAAATGTATCAGTAATGCACACAAAACGTTATATAATTAATTTAACAATACTAAGTTAAGAACAAATTTAATAATTACAAGTGACCCTATGGGCTTGTCATATATAAAATTATATACAAAAATTGACACTTGTCTTGATAATTTATACGGTTTATAATTAATCCCTTAACTGTCAAATAAAAATTACGTGATTCGCTCCCCAATGCCATCGCGTTCAACGTAGGCACTTGTATATGGTGTATTGGGCGGAAAGAAAAGGAATGCATAAGCAAATCCCCTAAAATAAGTAAATCCTTTGCAAATACTGTCAAGGTCCTTTTGTTGCATTCCAGGCATTCGGAATAATTTTATGGATAGAAAAGTTTGTACTGCGGAAAGAAGTATATATGCGAAATTAATGCTTTGACTGAGTGAGACGTTTATATACGCCGGTGGCACTTAAGAGGTTAAAGTCAGATTGTATTTCTAGCCTCAAAGTATAGTATTAATGAATTTAATGCATTGTTATTTAATTCAATTGGGAGGGGTGCTTGAAGAAAATTATGATAGAATGTTGGGTCGAAAATATTGAAAGTTTGAGAAGCTCTGATTTAAGTTATTAAGTAATATTTCAGTTAAGGCCTTAGTAAAATATATTTTGACGTTTTGAAAGAAAAAAAATATATATTGAAATGCTCAATTATAATCTTCATTAAAAAATATATTTTATGTATTAGAAAGTGCTAAAACTATAATACAAATGTAAAAATGAGCAAAAAATATCAAAAACAAGCAATGGGATTCTTATATTAAAAAACCGCAACATGAACGGATTTCGTGTCTGCTTAAAAATTTAAATTGATAGAAAAGTAAATACTTGAAGGGAATCGAATTTTTTAGATGGACTTGCTTTCAAAATGTCTAACAAAAAAAAAGAATTGTATTTTTAACGAAACCACAAGGTTTATTGATTGCAAGTAGAAAAATGGGATGGAAATGGTAAAAAAAAGGAGACAGAAAAATAATTCCAATTAAAATTGATTTCATTCTGAATGAGAAACGAAATTCCAAATAAGTTTTAAATTAATTGGCATGGATTTGAGGGAATATGGTATTTTTTTCAGCCCAATTTTAGAAAAATATCCCCATGAATTTGTTAATATCTAAAAAAGATTTTTAACACTTATATGGTAAGACAGTTAAAGGGCATATTTTTCATGAAGGTGAGAGTCAGTTTCAATTTTAGATTGCACTTAGTAAACATTAAAATATATAAAGATTTTTTTGATTCCTTTTTTCAATTCTCAATAACTTGTAACATTATCTTTTGTAGTGAGAATACTTAATACGATGGAGCTAGATATTGCCTTTAGAAAAGTGAGTTACCTGTAAATGTATTATCTTCGTCTTCTGAGAGTCATTGAAAATTTAACTTTCCAGAAGTACTTGTATTTCTTACCAACAGCATTACAGTAAATATAAAAAAAAGACTTAGATTTTGTTTACGGGTATAACAGAACTATTGACTATTATGTCATACTAGTAAGTATTTTGTCATCTTCATTTCTTCCTACTTTTGTGCAATAGGTTTAAATAAATATTACATTAGCATTGCTTTAGGATTTCAGTACGAACTTTGTTCACAATAATAATAATAATAATAATAATTATAGGGAAGTTTGATTGAACCGGACAGAGAGACAGAACACAACAATACTGTTGACAATTTCAGTTCCAAAACGGTTAAAAACATTTTAAAAAGTACCAAGAAATGTCAAATTATTCTAATGAATGTTGGTGATGCCATTTGAATGAATATCTACATGGAGCACAAATCAAGTATTTTTCGTGTATTAGTTATACAGAAAATATTAATATTCTCAACGCGAAAGAGGTGAAAATATTAAAAAGAACTTCTTTTATAAAAATTATGGATATTAATCTATATATACATTATCTAGAAACTGTCTAGTATGCATTGCCTAAAAATCTGTTTATGTATCGAATTATTTGATGTATCGTCTTAGGCAAAAGCTAAAAATCAGGTTGATTCAGAGTAATTGAATTCTTTCTTCGTAGCCATATTTATTTTTTGAAGTTATATACGACGTAAAGTAATACATTCAGTCTTTCTTTTTTTAATACTCTTATTCTATGTTTTATTTAAAATTAACTCATTTACTTCAAATAAAATTATACTTTGCTTCTTTATTTTTAAATATATTTACTATTTCTCTACGAAATTCACTAAAGTACTATTTTAAAGCCGACTGATTTACTAGGCAAGAGAGGAATACTTTGGTCACAAGACAACACATCATTTCCTCCAGAGTAACTTAAAAATTAATGGATAGTCTTAATTCTGACCAGGCAGCAAAATCAACGTACATATCCTGGGATAACACTCAAGGCATTTGGAAGAAGGTTTTACAAAAGCTCAGTAAAAAGGCTGGGACAAACTTCTGAATGGAAACAGGCCATGATTGCATGGAACATCATCATAATAAAATAATGATCCTTCTATCTAATTTTTGCCACATTTGTAGTTCGGGCATGAGGAATGCATGACATCTTTTTGTATGCCGGGACTAGATAAAGAGTCTCAAAAACGTGGTGGTGTTAGCAAACTATACTGGAATGCCAGAACGTTTATGAGATCCTCCATTTCTTGTTGTTTAAATTCTTTTTTACCTCTGCTCCCATATTGATTTGTTCTGGTCTGTACTTTAAATGTTTGTTAATATTTACCGTTTATCATTGATTCTGCGTAATACTTGAGCTGTTTTATATTTTTGGATTGATGCTTTGAATAAAATCTTTGTAACAACAACTATTTTTTAGCTTAGTGTGCTATTTTGTCGAATGCAATGAGATAATGTTTCGTTGTAGTACAGTCAGGAGAGGGAGAGAAATATTCTATAGGATATTACAAATACATATGTACTTATTTTAAATTATCTACCTATTGGTTACAATTTAAACACACAAAATATCAATTGCACTACAGATTAACTATCCAAATACAAATACATTCAATGAAGTACATTTCCTTCTTTGTACGCATTATGAATAGCTAGTAAAAAGGTATTTTTAAAAAGAATTGTCCACCTAAACCGAAGTGTTTCAAAAACGTAATATTTTTAGTGTTTCCAAAAGTTGCTATATTAATATTGTTAGTTAAATACGTATTTCATTTTAAACTTTTTTCAGTCTAAGAATCAGCTGTTTTTGTCATGGGTATTTTTTTTTTTTTCGTTTTTAGACTCCAGGAAATATTTTTTTTCCCTAAAATTTCTGTCCAGAAAAAAATTTTCGTCCTTACTTCGTGTCGATCTGTCATATTTAATAATTGATCTTTTGCGTGTCTCACACAGGATTTTTACACCTTTACAAAATGTCCACACCCATTAACCAGGAAAGAAGTTATGGAGAATTCGCGTGGTTTAAAATAAAGGAATAACTTATCGGATTTTGTCGTTCTAACGCATTAACTGAGCACAGACATTGGAAGAACATTCCCATATTTGTACTAATACATTTACACCCTACTTTATAATTCACAAGCATATTTAATTATATTGTTCGTGAAGTATTTTATTTCCTTCACACATGTAAACTTGATCAATAATTCCTAGAAAATACACACAAATGGATCATTCTAGTAACTTGTAAAATATTTTTAACATATAATTTTATTTAAATTATTATCATACTTTAAATATATATATATATAGGCTTATTCTCTGCAAACAAGAGATAACATCCATCAATCACATTCGAGAAACACATTGACAGTAGGAAAATCACACAATGAAGGAAATATGAGTAACCGAGATTAAAAATTATAAAGTGGATGCTGCAGTATTATAAACATTGCTGACTTAGGACAGCTTATATATAAAAAAATTTATATAAAAGTGGGGTTGAACATATTTTTTGGCCAGTTAACCTTCCCCCTTTATGTAAATAATACTGAGCAAAAACCTATTGAAAGTATTGGATAGGAATATCTAAAAGCATTACAAGATAGAGGTAACTTACCTAAAAATTGCGCTTAAAAATGCAGAGCCCGCGCTAAATCTGAGTGCAATAAATAAGTTATTGCCAGATTCTGGACCCTAATGCAGATTTAAATCAAGTGAATGGCTGAAATGTAGCACTTAACAAAAGTATAAAAAGAATGGAAATAAAAATTAATAAGAGTTACACAAATTATAGCATAACTTCAATAACACTAGAGTACAAATATGAATAAAATAATAATAAGTAATTTTATCTAATATTAGAATATGGAGATAACTATAACTGTGAAATATTTAAGTTTATTGCAATAAACTATTATCAATCTCAGAATTTTTAATCCTTACTTTTTTGAATAGCTTTATTCATATAACTATTAATGAAATTAATTGGGTATTTCTGATTTGAGCAATATTTAGTAACATGTTTATAGCTATTTATTATTTCTGATTTTTTTGACACCAGAAATTTATTACGTTGTATATAATTAACAACAATATTTCTGAATATAGAAACATGTACATTACTCTCCCAATGAGGAACTTTTATAATATTGAAATTAATTTCTTCTCTTTTATCATAAATATTAGTAACTATAACATTATCTTTTAATTTGATATGTATATAAAGAAAATTTATTTCATTGTTGTTACTATTTGCCTGTATTAAATTAAGATATATATATATATATATATATATATATATATATATATATATATATAATTATATTTAGGAATTTCTTTAAGAAAAATATAATTATTATATGTTATTGAATTGAATAATACCTAATTAACTTGCATTTTCTATGTTATCAAAACAGTTTAAAATGTTATGAATGTATATAATTATACATGCTTATTTATGCTACAAATATATTACTTATTCTATAACAATGTGTGCAAAATGTTTTGTTCTTGTAAAAGAAAAGTTTAGCTGATAATAATAATTATAATAATTATATTAGTGAATAATTATAACCGGTGCAATTTGTTAAACCACGCTTCATGCACATATAAATATTTTAGTGGTTGGCACATTTAATATATTAATGTGAACTGCATCTTTCAAAAAGATATATCCTGTATGTTTTGATGCGTATAAAAATTTCGTATAAGGAGTAGTAATCTCCATATTATTATATTTTTTAAAAAAATAAAAGCCCAATAAAAGCTTTAGTCTTATTTTGCATTGTAAATACCCGAATGTGATCAAAAATAGGAATTGTAGTGGTAAAAGGTATTTTTATGGATATGTATGAACATATACCAACAACTTTTCCTAACAACAAAAGATGAAAAGAAGTTATATGAAACTCAAATTCTCTGTTAAGTTATTAAAGTCAAAGGATTAGTCAACTTTAAGCTTAATGTAACTCTAAAACTATATCCAACACCATTATGCTGTATAGTTATATTAAAAACTAATAAATTAAGTAAATAGTTTAATACATTTTCTTAAATTTGATATGGACAGGTATATGCTTGTATACAATAATGATTAATGTGGTAAAAATATCTTAAACTACACTTCGGGAATTTGAAACACGATTATGACCTTCTCGGATAAATAAAAATGTTCTTATTGATTACAATGTTTCAATAAGTAAAGGAAATGAAAAGTAAATGGCATGGTTTTCCAAATACGAAATTAATAATAGCTCTTTAAAATAAATATTTTATTTACAATCGATTTAAATTATGTAAAATATTACTTTATGATATCTAAAGAAGTATGATTTATTTGATAGTTTCTAAAGAAAGGGTTTCGATCGCAAGCTATCTAAAATAAAGTTGCCCACATTTAATATGTCTTAAAGAAACATGACTAAATTCATAAACAAAGAAAATTCAAATCTATAGAAATACATTTAAGGAGATTTATTTAACGGAAATTCACAAAGTCTGCTGCTTTTAGGATAAAAGTTCGAATCCGAATCGATAGATCAATATTCTCCTGAAAATAAGGTTTGCACTCTTAAATTTTTGTTGCTCTATTTGATATTGATGTTGCTATTTTTACTTCTAAGGCACAGTAAACGTGCTAATCTTTTCCAAAATTGACTTTACTAGGTCATTTGGAATAGGTTTTTTTTAGTTATGCTAAAAAGACTGAAAAATTATTTAGGTTTAAGCTTTATAAATGTGATTAAATACACCTTTTTTAAAAATTAGATTATTTAAAACTACATTTTTAATTAAAACAGCTGATAATATACTTTTTAATGATCTCGAAAAACTCATGTATACGTAAAAGTTTTTTTTTGTAAAAGAGATATATATACTCAACCTGATAAACTGAATAATTATAATATTTTCATTGGTTGTATTGAAAATAATAAAGAAAAGCATTGTAGTTTTATAGTTAAGAAGTAGTAAATGTGCTAATACAGGGTAATTCAAAAAGAAGTATATACTTTAATGATGCTGTAAAACAGTAACAGTCAAAGACACTCACCACCTCAACAATCCGTAAAGTACATGCATTCTTAAAGTTTGTGTCATGCTCCTGATAGGAGTGACGCAGGTAATTGCCACAGTGCAACATGTACGAAATCACCCTAACATTAATATGTCCTGCGCAGTATACAGAAAGAAAATTTTTGCCCCTTCAATTTTCTTGAGCAAACTGTCCTGGAAGGCACATTTTTGGATATTTTAACTCTTTTGTTAATGCCACAGTTACAAGACGTCATTGGAAACTGCATTCTCCAATTGGAAGTGAAACGCCAGGCTGGTCGGCCTACGTGCGATATTACCTTGATGAACATGTCCCTCGCCAATGCGTTAGATCAGCCACGGACTGATTCATGATTGTGCTGTCAGAAGTTCCGACTTAACTCACTGTAAATTCTTCCTGTGAGATACAGAATGTACAAGGTTTTCATCCATTACCTTTCTGTTGATCAAGCGAAACTGAAACAACGTATTACATCCACTATCAATGGACTTGATCCAGATACCTTAACACGCATTCAGGTGGAAACGGATTACCATCTCAATGTATCTCGTGTGATGAAGAACTTACAAATAAAACATCTGTGACTATTTCTAATATAACTTAAAATAATCCCGTACAATTCTGATACAAGTAGCATTTAATACCTTACCTTGTTATTAATTGATATTGCATTGGAACTGTATACTTCTTTATCAACAGTCCTGTAGCTTTCCAAAATTGACTTTACAAGGTCATTTTAAAATAGCTGGAATGAATTATACAAAAGAGAATGGAAAAAAAAAATATTAAAGTGTAAGCCTTATAAATGTGATTAAATACAGAACTTCTTCCATCTAATTGAAAATTATATTGTTAATTTAAATTGCCCATTACATACTTTTTAATTATCTCAAGTTTAATTTATTAGATTTTTGTTAAAAATGTACTTAATATGATTCACTGAATATTTTTCTTTGGTTGTATTGTAACTAATAAGACCCGACACGTTTGCAAGCCTATTAAGTCAGAATAAATGAGCACATTTCAAAGCCAATAAAAATAAGCGTAAATACATAATTTATTTCTCTCATGGGGATGATAAATAGCATAATATTTTGCTCAACGTATGTCAGATACCAATAAAATAACGGTTACCAGTGCTTTCACGTAAACAAAAATACTTCACTCATACTGAAGAAAACAACCTTTTTCGAGTGATAAAGTACCACAAGCACAATACATTATTCTGAAAAGATCATTATTACTGCAAGAAAGAAAAAAAATACGCAATTGTTTCTGTTCTAGCGCGTCTTCAAAAATGTATCTCGCAAAATACTGGTTGGAATGGTCTTTTCTCAGCAATTACCATGAAACACTTAGATGAGTAATCGTCTAGATTTGCCGTTCCTGTACGAAAAAGAATGACCCTTTTACGACCATAAATCCCTAATAATTACATAAATGATTGAAATAACATTTATGTGTTTCAGGTAACACACGCTTTAAGTTGGAAATCATTCTTGTGTAGAACGCAAAATAATTTACGCCAGTTCTCCGCGTTTAAAATTAGAATCACTTTGCGCTGAAGCACGGATCGTGTGGAATTTCGTAGTTCATTAAGGAAGCAAAAGAGTTGGGTACATCATCTGTATCACTTTATGTAGGGGGAGAAAAGGGAATTTCACCCTAGTAGTTTTGAATTACATCATCAATCACATTAAAAGAGATAATAAAATGAAACGATCTAAAATTCCACAGTTAAACATTCCAAATGGTAACCTGATCGTGAGAATCGTTGAGTAATGAGGCAAAAGTTTCCTTAAAAGTCATTCGGAAGAACAGAAAAATTACTTATTTAGATACAGGTGAATAGAACACATAATTTATTACTTCAAAACCATATTCCTAATTTTAATTCCGAGTAATATTTTGTACGTAGCTCACTCAAAACCATTTTTCTTCCATTTCTGTGAGAAAAATTACTCTACAAACGATATTCCAAAGGAAAGAGACCCTACATTTATGTTTTATTACACATTCAATCTGAAAATGATTATATTTATAATCTGTGTGAACACAATACAAATACTCATAATATAAATATTGTGGGAACCACTCTCCTGTTACAATTATTCATTTTAAATCATTGTTATTTCCATATTTAGATCATATTCTTTCCTGTAATTTGATTTTATGAAACATTTTGTAATTTTAAGTACATCAACATTTCTTATTTGTTAGAATGCTCTCTCTCTCTCTAGTCGTACTAGCATTCTAACAAATTGGTAATTTTTATTGGAAGGATTTTAATTATCTTGTGAATTGTAAACTCTAAATTCAACAAGTATGTTTTAAATTGATTCAGTTTCAAAATAATACTCTGCGAAATAATTACTACAATCAAAACTATTTTGTTTAAATAATGTATTGAGTGATTTGTTTAGTAAGTGATATGTGTTCAAAATATATGATTTATCTGTGATCAAATCTGTTTATATTTGATAGTATTAAGTCATAACACATAAGTAGATGTTAAAACTTTTCTGCAAACTTTATCCTCATTACAGAATGGTGCTGCAATGTGCAGTCCTCCAACCCAGAGGAGAGGTAAGGTCACTGGCCAAATGAGGACAGAGATTTGAACGGGAGAGAACGGCTTTGTAGCGTGATGTTAACCACACGCACTTTGAGTGTAACCGCCTTCCTTATAGTGTGTTAGAAATAAAAGTGTTTATACAGCCCACTGAGAAGTCGTTCTGCTTTAGAATGCTATGAATTTATTCTATTATAGAATAAGTGCGGTGATCTCATAAAAAGGCACAGATAGAATCAGTTATTGAACATAAGAGGACGAAACATAAAAATAAAACACTCATGTATAAAAAAGGTTATTTAGGTATTTTCCCGTTATATGTGAACACGCACACGCCTGTAGGCGCGCACACACACGTATTTACTTATAAATATTAAAAGATAGATAAATATGAAAACTTAAAAGGAAACAATTAAAGCACTCATCAAAACAAAAAAAATATGCAAAGTGAGGATGAAAATCAAACGAAACAAAAACTGAGAATTACATTCATTTAGGATTGATTGATTGAATATTAACGTCGCACTGTGCAGCTACTCGAGGGATTTTAGCGACGGACCACGTAATTTTGAACCATGGTCAAGTGACGTGAACGACACCTGAGCTGGCACCACCCTCTCCTAACTACCACACCAACGGGAGGACGTTTCAGCTCTCGACAGATTTAACGTGTATCGCTGCCCTACACGGCGGGTCTTTAGTGGTATTGGGCTCGAACTCGTGACAAAGCAAGCCACGATTCGATACCTATACCACTCGGCTACCGCGGCCACCAATTTAGGATTGAATACGAGGTGCTAAACTAATTTTTTAGCATCAAAATGCCCTTTTGGCGACCCAATAGGATAATATCGAAATATCGAAAAAACAAAACTTTGAAATAAGTGAATGAGAAAAAAACTATTAAAAGACTTAAAAACATCCTAAGTATCCAAAAAAGTAATGCATGAACAATGACTACAAAAGAATTAAGAAACATGATGATCCTAAAATGAGAATAAAGCATGCATCCACTAATCTAAGAATAGATCTTAGAATAATATTTACTATAACCATATTACCACTCTCTCTCCATATATGTGGTATTCCAGGAAATTTTCTGTCCTTTGTGTCATTGCGCCTTTGTATAAAAATCCCTGGTAAAACTTACCCATTTTCAGAAATTTACGCAAACGCCCATGCTCACACAGAATATATGCCATATGTATTTAATTTGCATAATTGTTCATTGTTGCATTTATAAAATTTAGTACAACCCTCAAATTCAATTCTTAAAAATTAGGTCTTCAATAGTCGATTACAATTAATTATTTCAAGCATTAAAATATTCATTTGCTAATCGCTTTTATGTTCGTGTCATTTGGGCGCAAATATTGATTTAACTGCATTGATTATGATATAAATGCAGTTAAAGGCATTTATAATTCACTATAATGTTTTATATTTACGTATAGAAAAGAAAAATTGTTCGAAATGAAAGGATATTACCTTTTTAAAACGTAATATTTATATTTTAATATACCAAATCTGCATTCATGGAAACTTGATAGTTACATTCAAATCTCAAATATTGAATTAAAATACCTCCATATTCAATTCAATTTATTGAAATTGTATTTTTCCCTATTTAAAAGCTAGTCTTATAGATATGTTTTTTTTAAATATGTACTTTCATGAAAATTTAAAAATAATCTCTTGTTCGTATTTTAATAAAATATTTCTAAAGTTTTGAAACACTTCCTGTTTGCAACCTAAAAATATATTTTAGACAACATATACCTTTTTGAGCTAAAAAAAGTACCCAAAGTATTATAGAGAAATCAAATATTTCATCGTGTTTTGATAGAAATTGGAAGTTTCGTATCCTGAAAAACGTTCGAAGAAAAACCATTTTCAATACAAAAAGATGCAATTCTAACCAGCAGTTGAACTTTCAGTTCATGCTTTCTTTTTTTCCCTTCTTCTTGCTCCAATTTTAACTTTTTTTCTGGAGTTTTTTAAACGTTTTTTCATGCCCCAACTTTGTGGGCTTGAAGTAAGAGTAAATATTTTAGTGTAGAAAGGAAAAACTCTCTTTTTTTTTCAAGCTAAGATGGTAAGTAACCTTCTATGAAGACGAGCTCAGCATTTTTTCTTTTCATGATAAAATGCAACTTCTGCTCCAAGAGATTTTTTTTAAAAAAAAAATGAGTTGAGAGAAGAAATAGTGATTACGATAATATTTTTGAATTTTGTTTTTCCTTTTCATAACTATATTACATAAACGCATCATAAATTTAATTCAGCATTAGCTACAAATTTAAAATAAAAAATTCTAGGAATAATATTAGATAATGTTTTTACTCCCCTCAAAAAACTTTAAGACCACTGTTTGCTGCTAATTTAAAAAAAGAAAATGTATTTTGTTCTAAAAACAGGAATAACTGTTTAAATTAAAAATTAAAACTACTACTTTATTTGCACTTAACACATATTTTTTGAAAGGAGATTTTTTATAGGCTTTATTTTGGCCACTTAGTCTTTGCAGAGACGTTAAAAACCCAAATGTGAATGTAATTTCAAAATGCCCACTCTAGTGGCGTCTCTTGTAACCAAATTTTGTTTTTTGATCTAATTTTAATTTTAGCTCTCGTCAAGCTGTTGCAGTGATTTGATTTTGCCGAGAATACTAGAGAGAAAGTAGAATTTTGATACATATAATAATAAAAATGAGACTCCAACACTCGTGCAATGTGTTTCACTAAATAGTAGACACTTTACTTAAGGTAAAAGTACGAGAGCCTGAACTAAACGTGGATCACATTTTCAGACAGAAAAAGGCATCAATTTCCATGAAAATTTGCAACATTATAACTTATACATCTGTTAACAATATAATGTTTCTAAAATTTCAAAATATTCCTTGAATATTATTCTTTTTTTTCATTTTAACACGTGAAAGGACAGCTCATTTAACATTACGGTATAGGATAAAAAACGCGAAACACATTTTAGGCCAGAAAAAATGGCTCAGCTCGGTCAAAAAAAGTGAAGAATGATAAAATATGTTGTTCGCTAAGGGATAGTGAAGCCAGAATATAATATTAATTTTTAATTCCTTTTATATGTGAAAAAATGTACCTTATTCTCGAGTCCTATTCTTTAACATTAACTGAAGACATTCTTAAGTACATACTTATTGCAAAGTATCTCGTTGAAGGTACAAGAAACGCAGTTTTCATATCATTAGTTTTTCGTGGGTTGGGATGTAGTGGCGGTAAGCATATGTCCATGGTCGCGAACTCGTGACCGGTGTTTTTTCTGTTGGTTCAAAATGAAAGTTAGTTTGTAGGAAAAACAATATTATGAAACTTGCATTTTTGCCTGATAATACCCGATTGTAGCATGAGAGGCATTTCTACTTCTTGTCTTTGTACTCCTTTACTTCCCTCGCCGATGCGATCGAAAAATATCTTACCAATATAGTATATTTAAGCTCTGATGAGCAGGTTCAACTGATTTGGGTTGCCCTTCTTTAACTCCCGAGTTGCAGACCGTGAACCAAATGGTACCGAACCGCACGAGGAATATTTAGTTATTTCTATTTTATTTATTGTTGTGTATTGTTCTCGGGTTTTCATGACTTCTTATGGAAATCACTTCATATTCCATGTTAAATCGCAAATTTTTTTTTGGTGTAATTTTATTCTACACTGAAGGCATGCCTAAATACACAATCAATAAAAATTATTAAATCAAAACAATGGAAAATATCAACAACCAACGGCTCCTTTTTCAGTGGACAGTGGTAAAGTTTTGAAACGTTGACTGGTCCGTTATGATAAAAAGGTTTCGAAGCACTGCTCTAATTGGAATGCATATGGATGGAGAACGTTCACCAACTCTACGAGTTTACAGCCAGGTGCTTATAAATTCGCTTAATAAAAAGAAAGAGAATGTATAGAAGGCTGTTTTGAATCGCTAGAATGGATCTCCATACAGGTGTTTTGTGTAATCAACTTCAGTGTATCTCGAAGAAGAATACTAGCATCGCTCAAGTACATTTCTGAGCTTGAATGAGGAAGAATTGTTGACTATATAAAATGCGTATTATTCTTTTGAGAAATTAATGATTGCGTCGGACGTAATCGAGAAATAATTATACGGATTTGTAATCAATGGATGTGTAGGAGATAGCTACTGATCGAAGGCACTGATTGATTCAGTCTCGTCCCACTATTACAGGCCTATTGTGCGCATGATAATGATGGATTTCCGAACATTAGAAGCCTTATCACAGGGAATACGGTGTGTTGCATATTAATCGATGCCTCATATTTCACGTACCATTAGAAATCATTTGTAGCCCAGTGGGTGGTTCAAAAGGCATACATTACTCTTGAGGGGAAATCGCAGGTATTTACGTCTGCCATAGTGGTTTGGATCGTAAACATGGGTGATTTACTCTTCTGTTTTCACTACAGAGAGAATCATATAAAATTGCAGAAGAAAATCGTGGGAAGAAGTTGCTCAGTTGGAATATTACACATCCCAGTCTGGCCTTGTATAACCTGTATAATGGTTTGGGGTGCTATTGAGTTTCACTCCCTTAACACTCTGATAAGAATTGCTTGTATAATGAATCATCCATCGATATATCTCTGAGGGTGTAATCAGATGTTATCCCAGGGTTATACTACATTCTAACTTTAAAATGCGAGAGCATATGTATATGATACGCAATGATCAGTACTTCTTTTCCAAACAAGTTGCATTCTCCTGAACTGTCGCGTATTGAATCTAATTAATGAAGGGGAAAAGACTTGTCTGGAATACCTCATTTGCTTCTATGAACGATCTCCATTGGCAATGTTGGAGGCAGTAACACCACCAACAATACACTCAATATTGAAGTGTAGAAGTGGTCATTGCCATCTTAACGGCAACACTCAATACTTATTTTATCGCTTTTTTCTTAGCCCGAAAAAGTATTGTCATTCGTTTCACAATTTATACTATGAGTTATCTCTAATGAAAATTTAACTTTGATAATACTTTTCTTAGTGTTCTATTTTAGATGGCCATAATTATATGTGTGTCTGTTCAACTAAAATAATTTTTTCTATAAATATGAAAGATAATGCCAAATATATAAATTTTTTATACTTTTGATACAATTATGTCATATATAAGACTTTTTGTTCAAAAAATAGTAGATACTATTCTTACCGTTTAGCTAAAAAGTAAAATCATAAGATGAATAAATTCGAATAGAATTATAATAAGCGTATTGATAACGAATTAATATTTTATGAATCTTATTTTTCTAAAATTTTATATACAGATTAAAAGAAATGTGAAAATATTATGCAAAGATAAATTATTACTTCTGAAATAATTTGATTCAAACTAATTAAAATAAATTTGCATTTGCTCTTCAAATATTAAGATGATATAAAATGAGATTCCCTTTCTCAAAAGATAAGATTTTTTTTAATTTCATTTATTTTTCAAGCATTAAATAACTTTGTAAAGAATTCAAATGAAAAGTAACATTTAATTTCTTGTTTTATCAAATTATAAAAATTTTGTTTCATTTTTAACTATAAATTTTAATTTTAAAATACAATATTATGTAAATTATTAAAACATTTTTTTAAAATTATCTTATAATAAACATTCATTAGAGTTTTAAAATATGAAGCAAAAACAATAACGTGGAAACTAGAAGAAGGACAAAATGAAAAGCACATAAATTTTACTGGTTACTTAGACTTGGTGTAGACATATCTTTCAACTGAAATATATTTCTGTATGACTTTATTCGCTTTTACTTAGAATTCAACATGGTTGGCATTTTAAAGTCTTGACGTTAGCATATAGCATATTTCAGGTTCAATGTTTATTTTTGATCCTTCGATTTGGTTTTCATTGAGAACTGACAGAGTGGCACTGAATATTCCTGTACAAATATGAGTATTTTCTCAATTGCATGCATAATCCATGATTTCTGGGTGGAATGTGGATCTCTAAAAACTGATGCCAGCTTGACAGGAAACTATGCTTTAAACAGTGCATTGAAAGCAAGTGTATAGAGGGACCTTAAAAGTTTCAGATTATAAATTATCATACATATAACGATAGGATTACGAAATAGTTATTTTAAAAACGATCATGCAGATGAAAATAAATAGAAAGCTGATACAAGTTTTGCTCTCACATTTTTTGCAGCATGTATGGATGGCTATTGAGTATAAATTTATGTTACATAGAATTGCTTCATTTATGAATCATATTAAATAGAATTTGACAATGGGTACAGCTACTGTTAAAAGCATTACTGAAAATGTATGAGGGATCTAGGCATTACCAACCCTCTTCTTTGGAAATTTCATAATGTTGTATGACTATGCATTATTTTAAAAAGTTATTGCTAGCTTTAATTCTTTTAATTACAATTATTTTTTTCTTCTTTTTTACCCTCGACACTTGTTTTGAAAAATGCAAGACTTGAATTTCTGAAATAGATATATCTCGCTTTTTCATCTCACGTAGTCTCCCATTGGAAGTCGATTTTAATGAAAACCTTTCTTAGGGGATCACTACTCATGAAAAGAAACATGCTTCGCAAATTTGTTCCCAGCGGTCTACTATTTCAAAAACTGGAATTTTTTTTCTATTTCTCTCACAACCACCCTTGTAATCCCCCAGAACTCTTACAACCAAATCCTTTGCTTATTGGATCTCTACTCAATACAAGAAACATGCTTGCCATATTTCAAGTCTGTAGGTCTTATAGTTCCTGAGATATCGAAATGAGTGATAAATTGAGTTGTTTCTGTCCTGTATATGTTTGTAAATGAAAAGTACTCGTATATATATGAGGAATGATGACAAAATACACAAAAATAATTCATACTCAATCATTAAATACAAACATTAAGCAAATCAATACATTTTAATCTTATGTAATATTTTAACTTTAAAAGAATTCTAATGAAGATTAGCCTTTATATCGGGAGAGTAAAAGTTAGCTGTGTATTGACATAAACACTAAAGTCTTGTACAAATCTCAGATTTCGTAAATAAATCGCTATTATTCAAAAGATTTGGAACAGATTTCGATTTAAAAGATATTACATCAAGTCATCAAATGTTAAGGCATTGTTATTTAGAAATTATATAATGATATACATCATAATTTTAAAAATATTATTGAAGAATTTTAAAAAAGTTAAGTTTATTTTGATTTAGAATCCTGGAGGAACTAAAAATAAGTTTCTTTAAAATAGAGAAGAATTGGAATGCGTATATTACTAAATGTAAAATACTGAAGAAAGATAAATGTATTATATTGTACAATTTTCAATAAATTCTAAAAATTAAAAGAATACGGGAATATTTGAGAAGCAATATCATTTCATCAAATAATATTAATAATAAGGAGTCACATACTTATAATAAATAGCTCTGCATTTGTAAAAAAATTTCATTATTAAAATATACATTGGTGTATATTTATATAAAAATTTATATATAAATAAGAGGAATACAACTTCGACGATGTTCTATTTTGTCCCTTTTCTTTGATTATGCAGATAACTGAACAGATGGAATGTAAATATATATTACACGTTTTATACAGCTATATAACAGTTTCTAAAATAACAGAATACAAACCGTCTTGTTAAAAATAATTTTAAAAATGTTTTGCTTTAAATAGAATATTACAACTTTCCTGAAAAGATGCAATCCATTCTTTCGTACTCTGCATCCAAAACTGTAGCATCCGAAGCGACTACGCTATTCATCTTATATCAACGTAGCGTAATAGAAAATTACGGTACTTTGAATATATTTGACAGCTCCCATTATGTTAAACTAAGGCTAGGCACGTTATTTCCACGCTAAGGCTTAATTTTTAATGGCTTTTCTGTTCGTTACAGTCATTGGGTAGTATTCGGAAATCAAGAAAGGTGCCGCGTTAATGTTCAGCCGAGCGTAGAAGTTTTAGAAACGCCTGCTGGTCTAAAATAGAAGACCTGGGTTTTACTCGGCAGAATTTGATTTATAGTGAGACTAAGCGTAAAAAAGTATGTAAATGATTCAGCCTTTGTTTCAAGGTTGTACATGTCTCTAAAATGATTTCAGCACTGTCCATGCGCAAAGACAGATTTTTCTCCCTGAAGAAATCTGCTTTGTTTCAAACTGAATGAATCTTTTGTTTTGAAAAAAAGAATTTTTCCTCTCCGATTTGAACTGTTTTTTGGATCATTGTAAAGAGTAGTTGATTTTATTCAAATATAATTATTCAATGAATAGTTAAAATGTTTTGAAAGTATTTTAATGTATAAACATTAAGTGAGACCTTTTAAAGTATGCCGGTGCAGTTGATAAAAAAAGCGAAAGCAAAATAATCTCAAACACAAGAGTTCTTAATTCATAATCTACAGATTTAAATAATAAATTTTTAGATTATGAACACACACACACAGCCTATCTAAGGTTTACGTTTTAGTGTTTATTCTGCTTTTACTTTTGAAATTAAAAGAAAATTAAATCTTTTCGATTGAAGAAATTTTTGTAAATTAAAATAAATCACAGTTTTAAAAAATAAACATGTTAAAAATGTTACGAAAAAAATATTAGAAACCATTAATGGTAAAAGTAAAATGTCAATAAGTTTCTCGTCTTGGTGTGATGCTTTACAAATAAAGTAAATATATCACGTTAATACCACAAATAAATTAAATATTTTTAACGTAAAATATCTTTTTTGTTTTTGAAACAAGTAACCGGTTGAGGAAAGAAAGTGAAAAATAAGATAAAAGTTTTTCACATATTTATATATATATGCACATATATATATAGATTGAGCACTTCAATTTAAAGGTGATTGGATTGAGATAAAACCAGTTTACTCTGCAGTATTTACACTAACATTAACGCAGCTTAAATTTGTAATGTATTAGAAATTTTATAACTCACTTCATTTTGCTACTTTCAACAGCTTATTCAGGGTGTATTTCTTACACATACATACATATATACTACACAATATGCAAAGTCGTTATTAAAATAAAGTAATTATATTAGAAAAGATGGTTAGTGAAATAGTAATAAAAAATTGCAAAATTGTAGCCGTGTTAAGCAAATGTTCTAGCTTAGGAGTGATTTTATAGGGTTAAGCATGCACTATGGTGAATCTATTCCCCTTTATTTTACTGATACTACTGAAAAGAATATAAAATTAGGAGAAAAAATACAATACTAAAAATAATGGGAAATTAATTTATACAGAAAATTACTAAATGTTGGAAAGTTTCAGTAATTTAATATAACTGTAATTTAGATATAAAGTAATACATTAGGAAAAGCGGAAGAGAAGACATTTTAATAAGATCATCATAATGCAGTAACTTAAAGAAATTTATTAAAATAAAACTCATATGTTTTTATAATTTTTTAAATTACACAAAAACATAGACTTACATAACAATAAATAAATAACTATTACTCCCTTAAAATATATATAAAAAAATGAAATAGTTAAACATGTTGTGTTTTAAATTTTGAAACATTTTAATATTGTTTTCTAAAAGAAAAACATATTCGAAGTATATATTAGATCTCTTTATTTTATCAGATCCCTGGTTAAAACCTTATTCTTTTTTCAAAAATATAACGTAATATATTTCATAGATAAACATATAGTTTCCAAGTAAACTAGAAACTCTTGAAAAGTAAACTTGTATCATCAATGCAAAAAGTTCGAAATATATGGGAAGAATCAGAAAAATACTCTCGAATATATTTGAAGCATTTTCTTCGGAAATACAGAAGGAAGAAATTCGTGAAATACCTTAAAATGTTGAACGTATATCAATATCTCAATTTACCTGGGTCGTGAATTTTTATCTCTGTAGACATTTGGAATGGACACATATCTTTCTGTGTGACTATAAATGTCCGCATGAATCTAGTTTTGCGAACCGTATAATATTTGAAAAGTAAAAGAAGTCACTTGTATATTAGATTTTAAAGTACTCACATATAGAGAATAACTATTATTTATGCAGTCGGATGATATATACATTTTATGGACTGTAAAAAATAACCATGGAACTGAAGACGTTTTCCAATATGTTTTAAAATAATGGTTACAATAAAATCCTCTTCTTACAAGGAATTTTAATCCTAAACTTCTTTTGTTTACTTTGCTACTTTGATATCATTGAATATGTAATATATGCTTATATTTTCATTTATTAAAGTAATCTAAATTAAAGAATAATTAACACTAGATTGCCCAAGGTAGTCATTTTGACTGCCTTTTAATTTCAATTAGAAAAACAATGGTGTATATAACGGCACAATTTCATAGACTTTTTTAGAGTATATTTTTTCTCGAGCCAAGTAAATTTCTTTTAATGTTAATATTTACTAATAACTTGTTATATGATTGAAAATAATATAAAAAATATTAAAAATTAATTTTAAACAAATTTATTTACACATTAGTTATTCTTTTACAATGCAGTCATTTTGACTGATTTTGGGCAATATAGGCAAATACTAAGTTTCAGTCTTTCTAGTGTTAAAGAATTTTAAGTTTCCTATTATTTTTAAGGAAGTGATTTGATTTTTGAAAAAGAAAAAATCACATATATTTATAATCTATTGCGAGCATCAGTGTTAAGAAAGAGCTCATTTTCAGATTACGTGCACACAAACTTTTTAAATATATATATGACTTTAAAATTTATAACTCCAAATAATATAGTATCTAGACCTAACTATCATTATAATAAAGAATATCAAAAAGTAAAAGTTTAAGTATTTATGGAAAAAAATGAATATAATTAAATTATTTACAAATAAAAATTTTAGTTTTTGTATTGTGATTGTTTTTTAATATTGCGTTTCAAAAAAACACTTTGAGATTGCAAATATCTGCATACAAAAAAACTATAGATCACAAAAAATATCTGGAAATTGAAAAATTATATCAAAAACAATTCATGTAAAATTTTAAAAAATGTAAGGCAAAAAGAATGAGAAATTATTTTTTTTAACTATAATATAATATATATTACACCATCGTTAATGAGCAATTACATGTTATGTATTTACATTAGTATATTTCAGACGAATTATTCTTTGCGGAAGTTTTAACTTTATTTAAGAAATTTGTTTCCCCATTAAGTTAAAATAACTGATAAAGAATTTTTAAACTTAAAATGGTACTCGTATAAGAAGGTATGATATGTATTATGCATATTAAAATTGTATACATCAGACGTTGAAGATCATCCAACAAATTCGGCTAGTTAATGCTTTTATTTTAATTTAGGCTGCATTGTATTTATTCATAAAAACAATGAAATAAATGATGGTTTTTAAAAAGTACGTGTAATGGATTATATGTTTTTCATAAGCTCTTATAAGTAAAATTTTAAGATTAGCCTAAGAAAGGTTTAGGTTGTAAGCTTCCATTAGCAAATATCGTAGAAATACCTAAGAAAGTTTTAGGCAATTATAAAATAAACAGATCTATAATTTGATTGAATCAAAAAGAAAATTTATATAAAAACCATTATTTTTTCCAAGAATTATTGAATCTACAACGGATTATAGATTCAAACGTAGTAATTGAAATGCATTTAACTGTACCTCTGACCAATCTCATTATCGCTTGTTCTATTAACAAGCATTGAAATGCGTATCATGGGTGCATTGGTCAAGCCGTGCGCTCTCTGTCAGTCCGATCATAAACTGAGAAATGATGTTCCGACGTATGCGACAAGAGATCATCGGTGGATGAAATCAGATTACGTGACGATTCGGCCAGATCAAACACATTCTAGAAATTGGCTCCGTAATCAATGACGACTTCAACTACGCTGTCACAGTCGCCAACGGATCCATCAAAGATACTCACGAAGTTTATCAGAAATTGAAACTCGCGCTAAGCCTGCTTCTCTGTTCGGTAGAGTGATATCAATAGATATCTAACGGTTAACCTGATTTCTGCATCAGTATCTATATAGGCCATTCAATGAAATGAGACGACTATAATGGGTTGGAGATCTGGGGAATAAAGAGCGTTTTAGATAGCTGCTTTCAAATTCAATCGATTCTTGAGTTGACTACACTTAACTGTTCAGATAAGTGCATATAGTTATTCACTATACCACAGGAATACATGAAACAAAGTTTTAAACGTTAATAGTTATTTAAACTATACAGTTAAAATATAATTTGAATAATTAACTACGAAGGAATATTTAAAATAAGAATATGTAATAATTTTGAAAAGTTATATATATACATAACAGTTACTAATATCGTAAGACTGTTCACGATAATTTCATCTTAAAAAAGTGTTTTAATTTGTGATGGTCCTGACATTGTGCATGACTTTTACGTAAATAATTAAGTATTAACTTACTCACCTAAAGGGATGTAATTGTAACTTAAATATTGCAAAATTATGTATTCAGAGTTTTTTCAATTATTCCTTATGTAACTATATCAAACGATAATTGTCCAACGGGCTTCATAAGTATTACTATATATAAACAGATAAAAAATAAGTTAGCCAAAGTAGTACAATAGCAAATTTGTGGCCACAGTTGCCAAGCGGTCAAGGTCACGAACTCGTTATAGCATTGACATGTCTTCGAGCCTAGTGCTACGGAATAATCACCTTGACCTCATGCTGATGCATGTTTAATCTGTAGGGGCTCAAATGTCCTCTAGATGGTGTTAGTAAATTAGGAGTGGAGGGGGTTGTTAACTCAGATGTCATCCTCGTCACTTGACCATGATTCAAAATTACGAGGTCCGTCTGCAAAAGTCCTCTTTTAGCTTTATAGGGCGATGTAAATTTTCAATAATTGACAACAGCAAATCCTTAAATCTCTGAAAATGTTACTATTAGAAGCTAAGATAGCAGGCTTAAAGACTGTTTTCAGGTAAGCTAACCTTCACTTGTAATTTTTCTACCGGGCAGTAGCCACTGAACTCCTCTCCATTTCAGATCTCCAGCGGCACCAGGACTCGAACCTGCGACGCGTCGGCCGCGATTTCACGACAATAAACACTAGGTTGCGGCCACCGCGTTTAGCTAGGTAAAGATATTGAAGCTTTGATATTTGTTTCCAACTCTGCAATAAATTTTATAATGCACAAGTACCTTGTGGTTGTTTTAAATTTATGATAATCATGTACTATACTGGTTTTGCAGAATTTATAAGATATATTATAGTAAAATTTTAATTGTACTGAATTTTGTTTTTTCTTTCAGTAAGTTGATCTCTTTTTTCAGAAACTTTCGAGTTAAAGTAGCCATTTTATGAAACATGCAACGTAAGATAATAAATATATTATTCTCTATTTTTATTTGATTTAATACTATTTAAGTTGATTTGATATTATATTTGATTTAATACTATTAAGTTAAGATTTTAATACTCTATTTAAGGTATCCGACTACTTGCGACAAATTAAAAAAAAATTTAAAAAAATGGAGATATGGAGATTTTTTTGTGGTTTTTAGATTTATTTAGACGTTTTAAGAAAAAAAAGAGCTAAAATTAAGAAGAGAAAAGCAAATTATTACTACTAAAAGGGGAAAAAATGGGTAAAAATTGACAAAAAATTACATAAACAGGGCCCGCTCTGTACAAATAGAAAAATGAACAAATTCTCAATTTTTCAATTTTTACGTATTACTTTGTTATTCCTTTTTGAAATAACCTTCAGGATAAGAGGTATTTTAATTTTTACAAAAATTAGAGCAATTTAGCTTAGATGTTACTTGAAATTGCTTAAAAAAAACAGTGATTATATTCACATAAAGAACTGTAAATTTTGTAATAAAACAGTGATTAATAAATCTGAAGGTCAAAATACTTCTACTGTTATACAGAACATACACAACAAATTTCAGCAAAAAATTTTATAAACATTTTGAGCATTCGCTGTCTTCGTTTGAACTTTTCGAAAAAAACACATTTCTAGTAAAACGCATTTTAAAGTTTGACATCTTATGTAAAGTTATGACATCTGCTTTTACTAAAACACTTGTAGTTTTTGTTCTAGAGAATGGAAAGTAAAATACGTGAATTTTTTATAAAGCTAATAAGATGGCCTATAAAATAAAATCATAAAAACGCTTGTTAATTTTTTTTAAAAAAAATCATGATTTTAGGGTAGTCGGATATCTTAAGTTGGCCTTTTTTTCCGGAAACATTCGAATTAAAGTAGCCACTTTGTGAAGTATGCAAAACAAGATAAGCAGTGGCGTGAGGGAAAACATTTGGGACCCCCTGCAAAGTCAGGTTTTGGGACCCCAAATTGGATTTTACAAAGGATAAGTACTTGGCGGTAGTCAGGCTTTGGACCCCTGCCAAGCGGGCGTGGCGGGGGTGTACGTTATACCACTGAATATATATATATATATAATTCTATTTTTAATTGATTTAATATTCTATTTAAGTTAAAAGGTTAATACTATTTAAATTGGCCCTTTTTAGGAAACTTTCGAATTAAAGTAGCATTTTGTGAAATATGCAAAGATAATATACATATTATTTTATCTTTATTTGACATAAAACTATTTAATTCCTAAAATACTACTCGAATTATTTGCGAGTGTTAAATCATATTTTTTACTCACTGAAAGAAAAAAAGAATAAAGAAAGCTTCAGATATTTACGTAGTTTTTTTTATTAGAAAGTATAAGAAAAAGGTGATAGAAAAAAAGAAGATAGAAGAGACAAGTATAATTAAAAATACCCATAGGATTATGGATTTCGTTAATAAGTTAATTCTATGTACACTGCACAGTTTAATCATAGATTTAATTAAAATGTTATGCTTGTTACCGATATTTTTTCATTTCCAGAATTTTTAAAAGTATTTTTTGTGTGATGGTTTGATTAATTTTATAAAATAATTTGTATGCAAAATACACTATGTAATTAATTTAAGTATTTTAGTTAATGAAAAAAAGCTTTTTTTAATGATTTTGTTATTTTTTGGTTCGGAGCAAAATATAAATTGGTTAAGTAAGTTTTAACATAAAAGAGAATGTCAAATTTTAAATACTATTGTCGTCAATATTTTTTATTAAATAAGTTGTATATAAGAATATTTTTTGCTATAAATTAATACATTAAAAATCATAATAAATTGCAATAAATTGGCATAAATTAACTATTAAAATTTGCACTTACTTAACTATTAAAAAAATTTGCACTTACTTAACTATTAAAATTTGCACTTAACTATTTTATAAGCATTTTTTTATAAATATGAAATAAAATATACATTTTTATTTATAATAGAAAAATTTTGATTACTTCAATAAATTCCGTTAAAATAGTTTTTTGTTTAATTAGATTTTACTTAGGAAACTTCTAAAAACTTTAAGATTTAAAACTATCAGCTTGCTAAGTTATGCAAAACAAGTGAGAGATAATCGCAAAGGAAACGGAAAAAGAAAGCTAATAACTTGTTTAACAAAAACGGTGATTAGTAGTTAATTGTAGATTTTGAGATCTTCTGTGGATAGTTTTACTCAGTTTCTCAGTAGCCTGAACCTAATGGAAGCATGTAAACTCTGATGATTTTGTGCAGTGATTCCCGACCTTTTTTTTTTAGTTGAGGTACATTTTTAACATTTTAATGAAACACCAACAACAAATAAGTTTGAAAAGATTTTACTTGTCTGTAATGCACTATGTAAAATAGTCTATGATAGTAATTTTCAATGCTAAATATAAAAAAATATGCACGATAAAGACGACAAAATGTTTGCAGAGTAATTAATTACATATTAATTATAAATACATGTTTAATGCAAAATATGAGCTTGACGACTTTTGGTAATTTCATTACATTTGGTCGTAAAAAGGACAATTCCACTCTCATTTCGTCATATTTACTTAAAAAGTCTCGATCTCTTTTTTTCCATTTTTATATTTGTTAATGCTGAAAATTTGAATCCACGCAAATAAGCTGTATAGAAAATTGCAATAATATTTAAAAAAAAATTTTTTTTGGCTATTATGAGATAATTGCCTCTAATTTTAATCCAAAATGAACTAACTCAGTCTTCCAAATGTTTTAAAATTAAAACTCGATTATTACACAGCAAAATTAGTTTTTCCTCTTCATTCAAACTTAATTCATATACAGATATATCCGTTATCACAAATGGATTTCGAGCCCAATGCCATTTTTTTATATCCATTTATCGATGAAAGGACAAGTTAAATATATCGCTATTACCCTTAGTTTATTTCTATAAAAAGGCTGAATTATTCGGTTTCGGATTTTATTTTTTTCTTAGAGTATAGTTAATAATTTAACGAAAATTTGAGGGTAGACATTAAGAATTTGGTGGCACGCAAAAGTTCCGTGGCTTACTGGTTGAGAATCACTGTCTTAGTGGGCTGAAATATAAAATAAAATTAACACATTGGTAAAAATATTTGGCACTGATGAATTTTTTAAACGTTATAACTTTTTAAGGTTAGTAATAAATATCCTACATTTTTTTATGATTCAACGTGATTTTAGCTCAAAGTGGAAGATTTGGTCATATGAATTGGAATCTTGTGTCATATAAAAATTAAATGGACATAATCTCCCAATCCATTTTTTTAAAGTTTTTAGAAACCATTCCAAATAGTACATTTTATACATTTTTTTTCTTTGTTATAAATAAACTTAAGTTATGTTTTTGCCCTTTTCATCTGAAATATAATTACAATGCACTGCTCATTGCTCTATCAGTTAGAGAATAACTGTAGCAAAAAATATTTCACATTCGAATTAAAAACCTTGCTAACATTTATAAGATACACACGCACGTACACATGCATGAGAGGCGTGCTAGCTTAGTGGTTATGGCCCTGAACGTGTGTCTAGTATCACTAAATACCCTCCGTGTAAAGGGGATGTTGTTCTTTAAGACTGTCGTGGCTGAAAGTCCTCCCATTTGCTTCATGTGTTAGTATTGAAAGGAAGGTGCCGGTCTGATTGACTGGCACTTTTCTTTGACCTTGGATAAGTGACAAGGTCAGTCGTTCTCGTCATTTGTCCAAGGTCCAAACTTACGAAGTCTGTCACCAATGAGCCTCCTGTTGCTTTATAGTGCGAAGTTAATAAACGCGCATATATATATGTACACACATACATATGTATATATATGTGTGTGTGTGTGTGTACATATTCGTTCCAATAGTATGTTAAGACATATCACTATTGTATAAAGGTATATTTTCAGTTGTATTGTAAAAGTGAGTTAAAATAAGGACGGATGGATTTCTTCGAAAGTTTAGTAATAAATTCATGGTGAACATTCATATTCAAAAAATATCTGAATATGTAAAAAAATATATAAAAAGTATCATATAAACAAACTTTACTCTGAATATATAAAATCAATGGTTAAATAAACTTCTATTATGTATAAGAATTTAAGTTGTTCATGTATGTGATAAATTTTTCTATATTTAATGTTTAATTGTTAACAAATCAAAAATTAATTTTTATTGAAAACTAATGTGCTAACATATTCTTCAATTTTAGTCTGATTTTCTTACATAAATTACTACAATAATATTTATTGTAAAGTAATCAGTATCTTATTTTACTCATACTATTTAACTTGTTTTGTATTTCTTACGAATGTTAGATGTTATTTTTGCTATCACTTATCGGATGACATTTGACTAAAAACCACTGACGTGTAAAATGAGAATTAAGGTATGATCAAATAAAACTTTAAAAAATATCTGCACCGAAAGTAACTTTTGTTATTTTGAACGAAATATCATTGTTCTTTTTTAGCATCTATCTGTGTTCTTACAAAAGAAATAAGTATTTTTCGCATATGTTTTTAAGGTCTTTTTTTATATTCTGAAGCAAATCCCCTTTCATTTATTGTTTTGAAGTGTAGTTTCTTTTCCAAGCGATTGCTCCAATTAGTTTATATTGAGTGATGTAACCGTACATTTTGTGAGTGCATTTAATGGAAAAAAAGAAAGAGAACCAATATTTTTTTTTGAACTTAAGAGAAATTAATTATAAAAGCTTTACTTTTTAATTGAAAATTCTTTTTCGCGTGGGACTTTCAATTTCCTTACATAATTTGTTTTCTTTTGTGTTAGAATTAAGCAAGTAATTTTTTTGCGGTTTAACTAATGTGAAATCGATAATAAAATGATTTGTTCTTTTTTTAAAGTTAAAAGGAAACTTAATGTAATTTTTTTTTGAAAAACAAACTGGGTGTGACAATGCTTGTTTAGAGAGGAAAAAAGACCCAAGTTTCTTGATATGTTTGATAATTCCAATCATATGAATATTTTGTTCATTCAATGTTGATTTTTACTTTTTTTTTCCTGATAAGAGATTTTTATATGAATCCAGTAAAAGTATGAGCGGAAGAAATTTTTGTTGTGGCAAGCCTGAGTGAAAGTTGAGCCTAATGGAAAAATTGACATTATTTGATAAAAAATAAAGAGTAAATTTTATTGTAGAAGTAGTACTCTATTATTCAAATTTGAAATAATTTTATGTTTAATCGAAGAAAGATACGAAGATTTTCCGTTTGCAAAACGTGGTAAACAAGTTAGATGCTTTCTGAAGATAAACTATAAAGTTATATAATACTAAACTGTAAAATTATTTTCCCAATAAACAGTTATTAATTTTGTAAATAAAATAATAATCTTGAAATTAATTATTTTTATATAAGTTCTGTCATATAATCTTTTAAATTTAGTACGCTACACTAAGAATTTCACTTAAGGAATAAAGAATAATACTACTAAAAATCAGCAACAAAATTTCGTTATTACTTGTATTCACGCGTAAAAATGCACCCTTTAAGGTATCCGACTACGTTCGGAACCGTGATTTTAAAAAAGCGCATAAATGGATAATTTTCATGATATTTAGTGTCACTTAGATTAGAAAACATGTATAAAATTGTTTTAAGGACATTTTGACAAAAAAAAAAATTGAATATCTCGGCAAAAAATTAACTTAGAATAACCTTTTTTCAAAATTTTCTCTTTTTGTGAAAAATGCTTCTATTGTGTAATAATATTTCGTCTGCATACAGCTCAGACCTCTGTACAGAGGCTCAACTATTATTTTGGAAAAATTCACATTATTTTCAGAGTTACAACCCAATGAAATAATTATCGGGTTTTTTTTCTTAAAATGTCTCCCCTCTGTTGTCGTAAAACATGGATAAACCCACTTCTAAGTTATATATTACAAAAATCTTATAGTTGAGCCTCTATACAGAGGTATGAGCTATATATAGGCAAAATATTATTATAATAGAAGCATTTTTCACAAAAGGAGAATATTTTGAAAATGGGTCATTCTATGTTCATTTTTTGTCAAAATATTGTACTTAAATAATTTTTTATTGTAATACTATTCTTAAAACGATTTTATATACATTTTCTAATCTAAGTGACACTAAATATCATAAAAATTATCCATTTATACGGTTTTGCAAAATCAAGGTTCCTAACGTAGTCGGATACCTTAAAAACTTTACCAAAGTAACAATACAGGATGTCTAAAATGAAATTGACATTGCCATTCTTTGATAAAGCTTTCTTCTTGCATTATACTTTGACTAGCTCGTGTTCTGAGTGGTAATGGGTGGAGTGTGTGACACCATTTGTTCTCTGCATTTCCTGTTTGGGATAATAGAAAACATTTCGAGATTTAATGTTAGCTCTTTCTATTAATTCTCGTGTTTTCAAAGTATTTTAATGATTATTTTCTCTCTTGTTTTTACTTGCTTCCACATTATTTGGATGAAAAATTTCTTAAACAAATTCCGATTTAACATAAAACGCTTTGTCGTATTTTGAAAATTCTCTTGCGAAATTTAAACCGATAAGTTTTATTAGCTGCAGTAAAAAAATACTGAGATAATCTTCTAAGTTTTGAAAAAAAACAAATTAAAATAGAAAGAAAATGAGCGACAAAAAGGTACTTTGAAACTTTAAGTACACAATTTGTTTTGAGTAAACAAGTGTTTATTAATACCTCACTATAAAACAACATTTGGGCTATTGGCAGTGGACCTCGTAATTTTGAACCTCTGTCAAGTGACACCTACTGCCTACTTATACTTCGAGCTTCCACACCACCAATTTGTTTTAAGAACTGAGCAATTGAACTATATAATCATTGTGTGTGTACATTAAATCCGCATTGCTGCTATTTTTGAAATTGGATGAAAATTACATATAATCTTTTCGTCTTTATTAACTTCCCCATTTAAGTAAACTTAGGGGTTTCTTGATTTTTACTATTAACTTATCAATGAAACTTATTAAATAATAATGATGATAGTACCAATTTTTTAGCTTATTTGAAATTATTTGTTACCATTTTACATATATTTAATTTAAAGCTGAGTACCTGAACTAAATGCGGAACACATTTTAAGGTAGAAAAATGCCTCAATATTTGTGAAAATTTGCAACATTAGAACTCATATCTGCTAACAATATAACGATTCTAAAATTTCAAACTATTCCATGAATACTATTTTTTTTTCTAATTTAACACATGAAGGGATAACTCATTTAACATTACGGTATATGAGAAAAAACTCGAAACACATTTTATGACAGAAAAACTGGCTCAACTTGATCAAAAATGTGAAGTATGGTAACATATGTTGCTCTCTAAGAGATATATAGTGAAGCCAGAATATATTATTAATTTTTCATTTCTTTTATAAATAAAAAAATGTACCAAATTTGGGTCCTATTCTTTAATATTAACCGAAAACAGTTCTTAGAATTGTAGGAACACATATTTTAAATTAATGAAAATATTTTAAATGGAAAGTTAATTTGTGGATTAACCCCTTAACTGCCGAGAAAAATTTACGAAATTCTCCCTTTCCCAGTTCCACTGTTTTTCCCACAAGCACACGTTGTTACGCGGTTTATTGGGGAAAAAGTAAAGGCGTGTTTTTCCTCTAAAAATTGCTTACTTTCTCTTTAAAAAAGAAAAAAAAGGACAAAATAATAAATCTAAAATAAAAATTGTAATCTCTAGAGTTACAATATATTTAAAAATAAATTATAACTTTTCGGTTCTGTGATATGTCCTCAAACATGGTTAAACACATGAACCTGTGTTACATTGAGTCATTCGTACAAAAAATTATAAAGCTTCTATTGCGCACCGTAAGTAAAAATGACAACAAATGAAGAATAGAACAAAGCTCACTCAAACGAAAAAACAAGAATAACTTCTAAGACCTTAATTTCATCGTTCCTTGAATGTACCCTTTCAAAATTCTTCCCCACCTTTTTCTCCGAAATAAGAAAATTCTTTAGAAGCACTGTCAATATCATTTTATTATATTTCAAAGCCATGGGACTAGTTTTAAACAGAGCAGTGCAATGCAAAAAATTCTTCTTTGGAAGGACGAGTATACACGACCTGGGCACTAAAGGAACCAGCTCAGCAAGACGTGTATACACTCCCGCGGCACTTAAGGAATTAATATATTTTTTTACAAATCTTTTTTTTCTTTTCAAAATTATTAAATATGCAGTACAAACTAAATCTACATGACATACTATTCTATTTAGTGAAGAAATATACATTCTTCAAAACGCATAAATAATTTACTTTTTCTTCGATTCTAAATGGCTTTTGTGTCATGAAGTATAATCAAGACTCTCATGCATTTTTATGTGAGTCTCTCACGAACACAACTGGTTCTTTAATTTTACCATCGCACCCCTTTACTCCATTAAGTCTTGTGACATTGTGTAACATTTCGTGTGAGAGAGGCTTCTCATCAGTAATTATTCTCCACAAAATATCCTCCTGCTTCAAATGAAGTTATTAAAATTGGCGCTTTTCTTCACAGAATGTGTGTAGGGTAGTGCTGAATTCATACGTAATCCTTGTAGTTTCCGAATATGAATCACATCATCAAATTCTCTCTCTCACTCTCCAGTACTAAAAGTACTTCCTTCCTTAAATTACGCAGCCAACGCCATTTCCTTATAGAAGAATCAGAACATTTCGACTAAGAGCATAATAAAATATTAAGTCAGTGGTTGCATTTCGTTGGTAATGGAACTGGAATGTAATGATGTTATATCTTTCTAATTATTTAAAAAATGTTGCCCCATTTAGTAGGATGTGTTGTTTGAGGTAGACATTCTCTCTTTGTTTCAAAAGAATTGAATTTTTAAAATGTGTTATAATGAAGATTTGTAGTTACTGCGTTTGTGTTGTTTAACAATGAAGATATAAAGACTTGAATTAAATTAGGTTTAGTTAAACTCCCTTTAAAAGATCCTTAGATTATTAAAGTATTATTAAAATAATGAGTGTCATTAGTGAGTCGTATTAGAGTATATTTTATGCTGTTATTACCAAGTAAAATATTTGAATATAAAACTTGTAGATTTTATCAATAGTTAACTGTTTTTTTTCTTCGAACGTAACTATATATGTTATCTGAAGTGCTTCTGTTAATTTTTTTTATATTGTTAACACTGAGTATTCTGTAAATATTTAATTTATTTACTCTTTGGAAATGCATAATGTTTTTTAAATTTAAATTCTTTATATTAATTGATGTACTACTTTTTATTTTAACTATAATACACCAAATATACATAAGAAATAGTATAGCGTCTTCGTTCATGCACACACAAAACACAAAAGTGATTTTAATCATAAGAATATCCTTGAATGTATTGACATCTATTAGCTTCTCTTCAAAAGTATATGTGTCTCAAGTCTTCCAGGTCGGCAATTATAATATATGCACATTTAATCAAGAATACAAAATATATCATACATATAAAATTATGTAAGCTATATAACACATTTGCTATTCTTTATTATTTAAAATAATTTGAAAGTAAGACTTTTTTGAAAGGAGCTTTTAACCGATGTCGCTTGCATCTAGACTGTTTTTGCACTTATTTTTGTATTTAATAATGTTGGAAATTCTGCTTCCGAAAGTAGGCCATACCATACCCAATATTAGAAAACTGATCTAATTGAGCGCACTAAAATGCTTCCTAGTTTGAGTTTTAAAACTTGATCTAGGAACAAACTTCGCTTCATTCTGAAGTTGAATAAGTTCATCATTTATAAAATTACATTCATGGATGTTACTGAGATTAAAAAAAATGCATGTAGTATTTATCTTTGCTTATTATAAATATTTCTTGTGAAAAAAATGTACACTTCGCTATTGAATTAAAATCTTCAAATGGCTTTAAATGACAGTCGAAATTCCCCAGACGTTTCATATCCTAAGATAATAGAAACCTGAAGCGCATCAGAATTTATTCAAGTGAAATGCTTTTAAATATTTTGATACTACAAAATCTCTTAAATTGTACCCTGGCAGTGGGCAAATTTAAGATGGAAAGCAAATTCATTGGACTTTACAAGTAAGGGAATGTCCTAAATTACTCGTTAAATAAAATTTTTATCCTTTATTTTTCTAATAAATAAAACAGAGTTAAACTTTTCTGTAATTTAGGTTTTAAAGTATTTGTAATCTTTAACACTTCCTTACATAGAAGTATTTGTTATTTTATATCTATAGTCATTTAATTTTTTACTAATTACTAAACATAGTGATTTTTTAATATTAAAAAATATCTTCCTAAGCATTAGAAATGATTTGCTAGTCAGTATACCATTGAACTTGTATTAAAATGTGCTATTTACTGTTTTTTAATTAGAAAAATTAAAAATAAGATAGAAAAATTGATATGCAAAAAATAGAATTGAAAAGCTTTAATCACTTATTTCAATACCCTCTAAGGGTTGCATTTAAATAACAGTTCAATAACATTTCAGATGTTATTTGCCTTAATCACATTACTCGAGTTTTTGAGTACTGAATTTTCCTCTTACATCATCTTGTTTTCTCTTTTAGAGAAATGCATCAATAAAAATATTTATTTTATTAAAATTTATTTCATACATTTGGAAAATTTTTGTATTGCTCCTCTAGAAATATTTCGTTACACCCCCAAAGATGCATGCTTTCCAAGGTTACGAAATTCTATTCTAGAAAATATTTTAATTATAAATTATTCTAGTAGATATATAAAAATAGATATTTATAAATCCTTTTAAATCTATATTAACTTACATAAAATTATTCAAGGCAAAAAATCCTATCCTAAAATTCTTCTCATTTGAAAATGCAATGTTTATCAACAGTCTCATAATATTTAAACTTTAACCAGTTCTCCAAATATTTTTTCCATGAAATTTAATTTGCATTTAGAAGGGAGACTCATATTGTATAACTTTTTTTTTAAAAAAAAAATGTAACTATATTTACTTCTACATTAATTATACGTTGACATGTGTGTGTGTGTGAGCCAAATTTTCTTTTGAGAAATTTCCTACTGTTAAACCTCCCAATATAGAAGAAAACATGGCTACTTGAATTATCAATAATATGATGTCAATATACAAGTAAATACTAAGGATATAGCTATTTGCACACAACTAAGATTCGCCCTTTTCAAGCTTGCTAATAATTTTATCGTCCCTGATGTTTTCTAGTAGCCATATTGAACGTGCTATTTTTCTTGCACTTCTAAAGAATGTCAGGGAATGTGTTCTTCCACCTTCTTTTAAGTTGAATTGCCACTGAGCGTAGGCATTCTTCGAGTTTGAATACCGTGATGTCCTTTCTGATATCATATATCTGATGTTTGCCAATTCATCGCCTTTCTAGTGAATTATCCTTTAATGACCTGGGTGCAAAAAACCCTTTTAATCAATATCGTGGTTGTATGTTGGAAAATGCATGTGTTGCTTAACGTTTGCAAGTTAATATATAAGCAGAATGGATGTGTTTTAACAACAATTATTTCTAACAATAAATATTGTTTTAAAAATTATATAATCTAACAAATGAGAAGAAAACTATCTTACATCCAAAATACTTTTATTCTTAAGATAATTATGAATTTTCAAACCTTCCTTATTGCGCTCTAAAATAACTTTGAATCATTTTGAGTGGGAACTATTTGGTATGTAAGCTACTTTTATTCTAAAAATAATAGGCAATTATTATTTTTTTTATTTTGCTGCAGAATAACTTTGAGTAAATTCCAATAGGATTATTGAAATAGCAAAGTGCGCCAAACCTGATTATCTGTTTCACTAGAAAGGCAGTGAGATCTGATTTTAACTGTTGTGTAAATGGGTAGGCATAAACATTTGTCCGTTAAATCCTTCTCGAAGTTCTCTGTGTGCTATACGTAGGCGTTAAATGCGTTTCTGTGCACCCAATGAGCCGTTTGCCCTTCTAATAGCTCTCTGAAGGGAATTTAGGCGAATTCTGAGACTAATGTTGACTAATGGGATCAATCGACGCCTAAGGTAAGGCCGCAAATTGGGAAACTGCGTTTTCGATCTTCTCGCCATAAATGCTCATTTTCTCAGAACGTGGTGGAGAGTTAAACGACTCCACAAAAGAGGATTAGAAACGCACTGTATTCTTAAGTTTCGAATAAACTAAGGACTAACAAATCAGCAGATAATTATATCCAAAACTATTAGCCTAGATATTAAAATAGAGCTGAACGTTGTACTATTCATTGTTTTTGTGCTTAAAAATAGATGAAAAGTTTTGATGTTATCCTTTCATCTTTGTATTGCTTTTGACCTCGGAATAATTTTGTTATATAGTTCATAAATTATTCCCTTTTTTTCTCATAAAAAGTAACATGTTCTCTTAGACTATACGTGTATGTGTGCGTAAATATGATGCATATGTTTGCGAGCAATATATATATATATATATATATATATATGTGTGTAATCTGAATATGTAAATGTGTATATGCATATGTAAGTATATACGTACATTTACTCTCATACACACAAACACTCTCATACGCTCAAATATTATTTCATTTTTTGTGTTGTTTTGAGCTTCAAAATAATTCTGTTAAGTCGTATATTATATTATCTTTTTTCTCACAAAACATAAGTTTGTTTACACTATGCATGTATGTGTGTGCAGATATGATGTATATATATATATTTATGTGTATATATATATATACTCACACACACTATCATACGCAAGCACACAAAAATGACAAACAAATACACATACACAATTTCCCTCATATCATGGTGAATTTTTAATTATTTACATATTTTTAATGCCCTAAAATACAAGATACTTTAATATTTCATTTAAGTCAGTAGTGTTGTTATTAATAAAAAATACTTTACTCTGTGTATTAAAATATTTTAAGTCATATTGTGACTTATTCCAATCTTTATATTTTGATTCTGTTCGATTAATGACTTTAGCAAGCATGTTAAACGTAATAATTTCTCCTGTGTTTTGTTTAAATATAGTAAGAATGTTTCCTCCAAACTCTTTGATCTTGTAAGATATTTTTCAAATAATTAATTTGCCTTTTATTTTCTATTACAAATAGAAATACAACATTTATTGGAAATACGCAGATTTGATAAAAGGTTTAAATTGATTATTTTCATTTAAAGTAAAGAAAATGAGTTAGATTACTTTTTTATGTGTCTTTTACGCTCTGAACATTTTAGTTTTGTAAGGGCTCTAAATTTTTGCAATTAATTCAGTGAAAATTTAATAAAATGTACTACAGACAGCTTTTTCAAACAAATATTTTTGGTTCATTAAAATGTGTTTTATTTAATTATTTCAAATAATGCTTCTCTAAAGAAAAAAAAAATGAAAAGGTAAATATAAAAATGTACTTTAAGACTTATTTTTACGTAGTTTTTATGGAGTTCATTGAAATATTTAAATATTTTCCAGAAGCCTTCAGAGATTTTATACAATATAATATTATGATAAAATATTTTATTATATACACATATAATGAGGTAGAATGCTCTAAAATGATAGAACCCTTTCTTGCTTATCAAGGTTAATAGTAAAGATCATTTGCAAACTTAGTTTTATTATTTTTTAAAAAAGAATATATTAAAATTCGAAATAAAAATATATGCACTATCCAAATTTTCCCATTATTTCTGAATCTTTTTTATTGTCCATAGTTTTGTAATTAAAGTTTTACTACTCTTATGTGTTTATAAATCGCTTTCTTTCTCAAAAATGTGTCTCCTTTTCATTTATTTTGCATGTGAAGATTTTATTGAAAATTTTATGTCAAGATTAATTTATTCCTTATTTGGATGGAGAACTTGAATATATTGTGTGTGGAGAATGAAGGTAATTAAAATTTTTAAATGTGGCATGAAATTACTGCCCATTTAAATAGCGTTTTAAAATGCAGATGTAAAATGCAAGTAGAAAAAAAATGTAATTTAACAATTATTTCCCTCATAAAAATGTGCAAGTCAAATTTTAATCAGTTTTGCAAAAAAATGTATTAATTTTAGTACATTTTGAAATAACAGTAATGTATGCTTTTAAAATTAAGTCTCCTACGTAAAATTCCTAATTTAATATATCTATTTTAGATATATGGTTTTATTTTATCACTGACTTTATATAGTACAACCTTTTTTCTTTTTTTTTTTTTCAACGTAAACTAAGTAAATGGATTTCTCAAATCACCAAAACTAGTGAAACAATCAATCTGAATTTTTCAATTTGATTTACATATGTCATGTGCTAATTCTTTTAAAAATAAACATTAGTTAATTAATAATTAGTTTTTTTTACCTGTGACTAATCCAATTTAACTAAACACATTTTATGAGCAACTGCATAAATAGTTTGAAAAATAATTTATCTGCTAATAATGCTTAAAATAATATAGGAGTATGGAGTATGATAGACGCCAGACATATTTTCTATATATAGGTATATTTGGATACCCTTACAAATACTTCAGTCTAATTTTTTAGATGCCATTAACTTTCTTTCATCCTATTTAGTGAGTTTTTCTTTTTTTTTGAAAAACACAATGATTAGAGTACAGGAAAATAACCCCAGCGTATAGATTCTCAGGATGCGACACACCCATTATTGAAATAAATCTCCATGGAATTGAAGCGGATAATCCTACTTCATTTTCTTTTTCATTTTCTAAAAAGGGATCAGCACTGCTTTGAAGTGTAGTGTACAGCTATACCCACAACTCAGAAATAATTAATTAACTTTTACTCTGTCATTCCAATGTCTCTGAACATTCCGAAGATTTTCACTTAATTATTCAGATTTATTCCTGACTGTAAGGAGATTTCCGAATACGCAATGACGGATGGAAATCCCATCCATATTTCGATTTTGTTTCCCTTGTGAAGAGCGAATGTCGATTCAATAGCCATGGAATCATAGAAACATGATTCGCGTGCTTTTCGAAACGAAAAGCTCTTCTGTAACTATAATGGGAAACCGTACCGGATTCTTCGTTGAATTCTGAACGGAAAATTTTCATGACAGTTCGGTGGGAAATATGGTTTTACAGTACCCTCTGCCAGCTTAAAGGAGAAGATTTAAAATTTTCATTTCTTGAGTAATTTATTTCGATGCAAGCATACATGCACGATTTGAAAGTTGGGAAACGCTATGGCGATTATAAAATAAAGAATTCTGTTTTCTATGAAATTTTCTGTTTTAATGAGAAACGATCACGTTATAATGCAATTCCAGTTGCGTTTCATAAATGTGATTGAAATTTTACAGTGAATGATATATTAAAAGGATTATTTTTAAATGAGATGTAAAGCGCATTTTTATTCGTTTTGATATGATCTGTTTTAAATGTTTTTGCTAAACATGTTTCGGGAAAACATTATTGAACTCATTCAATCATATATAAGGACCATATGTTTTTAATATAATCCATCTACTTTTAGTGATTCGATATATATTTATGTGTCTAGAATTGAGAACTAACAACGGTTGGTTTTTCGAATTTAAACTCGTTCAAATAGTTTCTTTAGAGTTCATGTCTTTGTCGATATTATTGATTTCGGCTTTTATACTTTCATTCTACAACATAAAACAAATACAAATAAAATTAATCACTGAATATTTCATTTTCAGATATTGAAAAATGAATTTAATATCCTCATTTTTTAAACAAAATGCAATAAAAATAATTCCAACTACAATATATGATCTAACTTATTATTCAAACTGAAGTAGGTTTTTGATGTCATCGAAATAATTTCATTTTAAATATATTCCGATCTATTCGCGAAAAAAATGTGTAAGTTAGAAAATGAGTTTCATTACATATTTATTTAACCGAACTCATGTATTCTTTTTTGGTTTTGACAAACAACTTATATATAATGAATGAATGAAATATTTTTAAATTGCTTTTTCTAAACATAAATAGAGTTTACTCTACGCTAGCAAAAATTATCTGTTCTATTCAATTACTTTTACATTCCGGATAAGTAGCAAGGAAAGTAATTTATTTTACATTGTTTTAATAGAATTTTAAAAACCAAGCTTCTAGCTTTCGTTTTCGTACTGAATGAAAAATACGCTTTTTTATCTTTCCTTGTAACACCGGCATTGTAGATAACATAAATATTACATGGATGCAAACTCTAAGAAGAAGATGCACATAAATTTAAATGTATTTGAGCTAAGAGGTAATTCAACAATTTTACTTAAAATATTTCAAAACATCCAGATTTTTGACAAAAAAATATTACTTAATTAGAAGCATGGTTATTTTTTCCCTAAAGTACAATTTATTACTTTGACTAAGAAGTGAAGTAAAAATAAACCGAGAACACTCAATTTTCTTGCATAAAAATACAAGGCATTTGTTTCCTGTCAATGCACAGTTTTCATTTATTTGTACATTCAGCGTTATACGTTTTCTAGTTAAATTTATTTTATATATAGAACATTTATTGTTGGTACATAAGTACTTATTGTATATATATATACATATATATGGATACCCTACTAATTGTCTTTACAATTATATTTCCAACAGTTTTCAGTGAAATGACAAAATGCAATAACTGTTACACATTTACTCAAAAGATGGCGCTACATGTTTAAAAAAAATAATAATACTTTATTTTATATTAGTATCATTGTGTATGTTAGGAAGTCCTTTTATTTCAATAAGTTTTATATCAATATTTAAGTTTTTTTTTTAATGCATATTTATAGACTTTCATTTCATCTTAATTTACTAGTTTTACTTTTTTGCGGTACGGCTAATACTGCCTTTATATTGGTGGAAAACATTAACTTGATGTTGTGGTCACAAGGTAAGTTTCATCATCTTCAAATTTTTATTACATCGATTTGAACTCTGTACTAGTTAGTAGTCTATTCAATTTTATCGTTATATATTAATAGCATACTGTATATTATTTGGTAATAATTAAATATCTATAATATTTCTTCCTTTCCCTATGGATTAGTGTATAGGCAAATTACAGGTCACAAAAAATGTTTAAACCTTCAATCTTGGTTCCTAAGGCCAAGAATTTGCTATTGTAATGCTGTGGCTAATATTTTCTACTATCTTGAATGGTAATACTTAGGTTTATCACTGCTAGTATATATATTACTCCGGGCTGGGCAAGGTCGATTCAGCCTTTCACCTTTCATTCCCTCAGTAGGTCGAGAAATAAGTACCAAGCTTGCTTGGGAACTAAGCACTGGGAGTTTGGCTTCAGACCACCTGACTGGAACATCTGCTTATACACCTCTGTGCCCAAGTTTAAAACTGAGATGGCACAATAAGTCTTGGCCCTCAAAAGACTGTTGCGCCACTGAGTTCAGTTTATATATATATGTGAGTGTGTGAGTGTTTAAACACCATCCTGAGCTGTTAATACTTAAGAATAAGATTTTGCTATTATGTTAATTAGTCCATTCAATTTTGACCTTTAATTTTACTGTCTTGTTATACATCTATTTACAGTTAAGTTTTAAATTAGACAGATGTCAATTTATAATACATGATTAATGATTATATGTATATATATATATATATATATATATATATATGTAATACTTCGAATGTTAATTTATTTCTAGATTACCCATCTAACGCGGAAATAACCATAAATTTATCTGTCCAAAACTAAGACTTCAGTATTTTTAAAGCACGATGATAGCACTTTGCATCACTTGCGTATTGGAACCAATCAGAAAAATAGCCTTTCTCGGATATCATATGATTTCGATAGCCCCCAGTTGACTATGAATAAAAATAAACGAGTTCTCGATAGCAAACAAAAGCTGCTTTTGTGAACGCCACGTAAATACCCCGATACTAATGTCTTGCTTTGTGTGTTATTACTTGTTTTATGTTGGTAAATGGTTTTATTAAAATGTATTTTTTTACGTAATTTAATAAATGTGGATTCAAAAGTTCTAAGCCTCTCTCTACTCATCCCTCAAGCATCTTTCTCTCTCTATCTGAATAGCGACGTTAATATCCACTCCCATATTCACTTCTTCACTCTCAACAAATGCACATAATTGATTCCATCACGTAAAATGCCTTAATACGAGTGCGGATTATATATATTTGTGTGTGTGAGAATGAATAAGTTTGTAAATTATTTAAAAAAGTATTTTTGTGTGATTATGTAAATATATTTACCGTATAATGAGTAGTATAATAGACCTATGAAATCTATTTGAAAAAAAAGTAAGGTTTTTATTTTAGATATAATACAATTTTTGTTCATTATATTTGATTTTCTTGACGAAATTCGATTTGTTTACTTATTTTGTATCACAAACACATAGTTTGTTCTCAATAAAAATCATTAAAATCATAATATCCTGATTTATATGCTTAAATTTTTTTTTATTGATTGAATTCTCAGAATCATCAAAGCAATATTTCAAGCTAAAAAGAGCAAATAAAGCAGACATATCCTTTAATTAAAAAGTTTCCAGTTTAAAAAGCGGAAAAAATCTTTTCTCAAACATACACTTGAAATATATTTGTACACTGTCGTTCAAAGCTACCCTATTTATTTAGATGAATTCTAGTCGTGAATTGCTAATTCATTATAAACCACTTCATTTGATTCAACTGAAATTAAAATGGCCCTTTCGAGATAATTAAAAATGAATAACATGAAAACTCCTGTTCATTTTAATTAAAAAATAATCCATGATTTTTGTTCTTACTCGTTTTTTTCGAGTAAAATAGTCTTTTACCATTTTAAATAAATGATCCTTTCTTTTTCGCTTTTCAAGACAAATGCTGGTGATAGATTTATTTTATTTTTATGCAGATGCTACTATTTTTAACCACTCATAAATATAAAATTCATTATATCTGTTCTTTATTGCTAGAACAGTAAAGCATTGTGAAAGTTGTGTTTAAAGCATAAAGCATCAGTGTTAAAATAAAATTTTGTGTACTCTAATAAATTTTTAAATGATAAAATCATAACTATCAATACGGATTTATCATGTAAGATTAATAAGGTTTTTGGTATACTGATAATTTTATATCATTTCTATAAATAAATTTTATTTCTACCTCTTATAATTACGTTGCAATACAAGTTGCAATAGAAAAACAGTAATTAACTTTTATTCAATTAATTACTTCAAACAAATTTAACCCCTTAACTGCCTTTTAAATGTTACGCTATTTGCTCCCCATATCCACCATTTTTCACATTGGCATGTACTGGGAAGAGGGAGTGGGGTGAAGAAAAGGCACACACACACATAAGCAAATTTTGGAATAAGTAAATTCTTTGAAAATATTGTTAATGTAATTTTATTGTATTCCCAAGCCATTGATATAGTTTTAAACAGGACAACCTATAGGAAAGAATCGTACTTTGAAAGGACAGAATATATCCGACAGTGGTACTTAATCCACAGATTGAGTGAGACGGATATATACGCCGACGTCTGTTAAGGGGTTCATAAGTAATTAAATTTATATATAATATAAAATTAAAATGTATTATTTAATGAAATCTCTCTCTAAACATGTAAAAAATTATATATATTTGTTAAAATTAATTTTTTTGGCTTGATGCTACTGTTTCAATACTAAATAAAGTAAAAAGTCTGAAATATTAGTTTCAGTACAAATGCAACATTCACGTACACATTCACTCACTCGCTTACTTACTCACTCACCCTCGCAAGCAAGCAAGCACACGCACAAATTTACGCACACAGCACGCACGTATTCAATCGTGCATACTCACAAATTCACTCACTCACACTCACAAATTCACGCACGCTTCATGAACAAATTCATTCCCTCACTCACACACACACTTATACATGTAGGAAAACTATTAAAATAGTAATCTGTGCAGTCTCATGGAAAGACTGAGAGTAATGTTTACATTAAGATATATATAAAAAATTTGTATGTGACATATGTGAGTCAAATGCATGCGAATGTTTTTTTTTTTATTTATCACATTTTTCTTAGGTTTTATGCATTTCAAACTCATGCATACTCACAAATTCACTCACTCACACTCACAAATCAAAAACTTCAAAATCTTGAAAACTTCTCCATTTTATTACCAAACAGATTTTTGCGTTTTTTTAAAAGTTATTTTAAATAGACTAAGTCCTAAGTTGCAAGATTTGAATGCCTTTTTGTGAAACAAGAAAATGTGTTAAAAGCATCAGGTATTAAATGTGAAAGATGGAAAAGTGTCTAGAACGAAATCCAGTTTCATTAGCCTTCTTAGAAGCTCCTCTACTAAAGATAAAAAATAGAAGACTTCCACCCACACGCATTACAGAAAGATTCTGAGATGATTCCCTTCACAGGGCGGATAAACTTTGCCAGTACTTTGTTTTTCTTCCATTTCGGCGAGAGAATTTCTTACGCCGTCAGCAACATAAAGAGATCGTAAAGGACAAGTTGGCCGGTTGATATCTGACTAGGAAACTATTGTTTTCATTCACTTTTATCCGGTCAGTTTGAGAATAGGGCAAAAACAATATAAAAGAAAACGCAGAAAAATTCAGAAACTCTAGAAAGAAAAACGATTTTCTTACTGAGGAAGGCAAAATGTATCGAAATTCTCTCACCTTTTATCATTCCTAGAACATGGAGAAATCATTTCCGAAATAGTAAGCTCGAGCGTTTAAAGTTGGTCTGAAAAATGCGGGAGGAGAAAGGGGAAAATGATTGCCCCTGTAAAAGTCACATCGAAAACTCAATTTTGTTTATTGCGCAAATAAAATAGGTTCTCCTTTCTTTCTTCGAGAATTGAGAAATATCATGAAATCATGTGCACTTTTTCTCACAATTTGAGTCACCATATACTATATTTTGTTCTCACTTTGGACTATGTAGTAAAACCCTTTCTTTCTTATTTAGTATAGGTCACTTCAAAAGCCATTGTTGTAAGCTACAATATATTTTTGAAAAAAATATATTTGTGTAAAATGTATAAAATATTTATATTACATTTAATAGATAAATATAAAATAAGATTTTAAGTATTCGTTTTTATTTCAATAAAAAAAGAAGAAAATAATCCAGATTCAAATAATGTGAACCGTATTGAATTTGTTTTATATATACCAGAAAATATGAGAACGCATACATAACATGCAATGATTATAGTAAGAAATATAATGTTTTACCATTATTATTACATTAAATATTTTTAATGGTTTTTACTTCTTTTTAAAATGTTTCAGGACGCAAACTTAAAACTTAAAGTTGACAAATAAAAGGTATTTTGATGAATATGGTCTTAGTTCTTGCATACCTAAAAGTAATGATTTTAGTAGAGTCTAGCTCCATTAATACGCGGTAATCAGAGTTCATAGTTACTAAATCAGGTGCTATGTGTACAATGATTACAATATTAATACACATTAAGCGATAATAAAAGTTCTGATATTGGTAAGAATTTTCGGGGTGATTTCAATTTGTCTTGAGAGAAACATAAAATAACGACTTCGACAGTTTAAATATTGATCGTAAATTATGGTTATTGTTTTAACAATTGATTCTCTATGCATGATGGGTTTTTTTATTTATACTTAATTTCTAGCTTTCCTCATAGATCTTGTTTGCTGTGCTCATATGAGAGAACCCTTTTGTTTAGCATACACTCACTTCTAAAAGTTAAGCACGAAGATGTAAAATGAAAATAAAATCAACAAATACTGCTTTGATTGACACAAAATTTGGCAGTAAAGTAGAATATATATTTATACATAAAACAAAATCAATAATTATATACAGAAATGAAAACAATATTAAATTTTTGTAAGTTATCAGATAATATTATACTGGAGACTTAAGCAGAATTATGTATAAAGTGAAAATAAACAGCATAAAATGAAAAAAAAATGGACTTTAATAGGGTATGTGATACCCCGTCGTCTGTAGGCAAAGTTTACACCTTCTGACCATGCTTTCAATTAGGTGGTCAACCACTGCAGAATTAAGCAATCGCCATTCTTCTTGTAGAGCAGTTTCCGGCTCAATAAGAGTAGCTGAAGGTGGGAAACGTGAAGATACAGCACGGCCGAGAGAATTCCACACATTTTCAATGGGACTAAGATCGGGCGAATATGCTGGCCACGCCATATGCGCAATCCTTTCACTCTCCAGGTAGTCATCGACGATGTCAGCTCTACGGGGACATGCTTGTCCATTAAAACAAAATAAGGTCCATTGCTGCAGCGTACAATCTCACAATGGGTTCTAGGACTTCATCTCGAAACCGGACAGCCGTCACAGAACCCCGTTTAAAGATGTGCAGGTCGGTGCGGTATCCTAATGAAATCCCTGCCCACACCATAATGCTTCCGCCTCGGAATACGTGATGTTCGGTGATGTTTTGGGGCTGATTGCGTGTTCCTTGTTTACACCATATCCTTATACGCTTGTCATCTGGCTCCAGAGCAAATCTTGACTCATCAGTAAAAATGACATTGCCCCAGTCAGACACAGTCCAACTGCCATGTACCCGGCACCACTTTAATTGTACCCCTCTTGATTGTATGGATAGAGGAAGACAAACTCGAGATACCCGGGCATACAGTCCATTCATATGTAATCTTCGCCGTACAGTAGCTGCAAATATAGCCTTACCAATGGACGCCGTAACCATAGATGTCACACGTGTGGAGATCGCTCTGCAATTCTGCTTGGCTACAATAGCAATATATTATATCGATCTTTCGCGGGGGTTATAACCCTTGGGCGACCACCTACGAGCCTTCGGAGAACTGTCTGTGTGGTTTGGAATTGTTTCCATAAACGTGAAATTACAAAATGATGAACGCCGAAGAAAAGAGCAACACATGTGATCGACTGTCAATACAAAGTTATTTATTTTTCCCCTCTTAATTTTAGTTAACTCAGAAAGCAAAAAGAAATATGTGAGTAAATTAAACGGTTTCTTTTTCCATCTTTTAAAGATGAAAACTACATGAAACATCCGAAACTACAGAATGAATTACTTAGTCAAGAAGTGACAACCACATTATATTACAAGATAATACGAAACATTACTGTATTTTACCTTGTTGAAAATCATTACTTTATATTTTATTTGTTTGAACAACCCTAACGTGTCTATTTTTATGCCTTCCTTTTTTTGAATAAAAGTTAAGCAAAGACAATATCTACAAAGAATAGATGGAAAGTTTCGAGTACCTTGAAAACTTTTTTTTCTCTTCTGACTATGAAATTCATTAAATAAAGCCGAGTATGTAACTGTTCGAAGGTGACGCTCAATCTACAGCTTTCTTCAATCCAGAATTCACCTCTCTATAGTAAGGTGTGTGAGTTTTTTATTATATAATCAGCCTTTTCTAATACGACTTGCTTTGAAGTTCGAATTTCACATCGGCTCACTGATGAAGCGATCTCTGGAGAACACAGGAACACACTGCATTCTTTGTTGTTAATGAGAAAACAGGAAATTGTTTGGAAGTCTGGGGAATACGAATTATTTATTTTGTTTGATGTGAAGGTGAATACATTCCTTTTGATCAACACATTGGATTTTCTAAAAATACCTTTGAGTTTTAAAACTCGGGGCAAGATTCAAGTAGAAAATATTGAAACTTTGTTAATTTTAATAAATTTAATTGTTACAAAGGCTTAATTTATCCAACGTAACAATCTGAAAGGGAAAAAAAAAACTAATATTAAAGCAACCAGAGAAAAATTAATTACCTTTGAGTGTGTTAGATTAAAGGATTTGTGTAATGCGAGATGTTATGTTAACAAGTAAATAATTGGTTACACTGAAAGGATACCAAAAATAATAAACAGGTACCATATATATATATATATATGCAATTGGAATCTTCTCAAGAATTAAAGTGACTTTAAAAATGTTCCAAGCGATGTAATACAATACATTCCTTATTATTTCCATCTCCTTTTTAAGTTATTATCATGAAGGAGAATAAATTATCTTCTAGATTTATTAAAGCTCTTTTATTTTCGGATTTAAATAAATCAAGAGTCTCAGTTAAATAGCTAAAGAATGAATTTTGATTCCTTTCGAGTGTAAAATCAATCAAAAGAGAATGAGACAATAAAGCTTATTTTGATTCTTCTTTCATTAAGAGGAATTTTGATTTTAAATCAGACTTCTACACTTTGAAGTGAGTTACACAAATGAAATGCATACATGAATGAGAAATGATGCATAATGTATTAATGCACAAGAATGGATGTCATAAAGTATCAATGCATAAGAATGTTTAATATTCAAGAAAAAAAGGAGTACTTAAAGTGGAATCTTGAAAATTCATAGGCTTGGGAAATAAATAAATCAAGGAATTGAAGATTCAAATATGCACTTGCATTTGCCAATCAAATTTAAGCAAGAGAGTGTCCTTATTACTCTTCTGGAAAATTTTAGTCGCAGCCATATTTAAATCAAAGTGACTATCAGAAAATTATAAATTTATTAAATCTTTTGAAATAATTAGGCCTTAGATTAACTAATATAAATATTTTGTAAAGGTCAATTTTTTTTCATTATGTTAAAATGAAATTTCCTGAACTAGGGTGGTTTTCATTGTATCTCAAAAGCAGAATGTTATAAATCTTTAAACGGCTTTTTATATATCTGGTTTAAATCTTCAAACTAATATTTCACGATTAACAATTTTCAACCAAATAATTTATCTTAAGCAGAATGTTATAAATCCATCATTTAATGACTCTTGTATATCTGGCTCAAATCTTCAACCTAATATTTTTTACATCACGTTAAAATTTAACATTTTGTAACTATACAGAAGAAAATATGTTTCTCAAATAATGATCGTTGATTTAAACTGAATTCATAGGTCATTGATAGTTTAAGGGTCACCTTATACGACAAATATGTTAAAAATATAACACTTTGAAAAAAATTTATCTCAATAACGTCGTATAATCTGTGGAAATGCACGCACCCACGCACATTCTAAAAAATAAATACATGCCTAATTTTAAATATATTATCTTTACTAAAGACGTTTATGTAGCTGATTTCTCTAAATTGTAAATAAGACTGGTTTATTTTTCCTGAAAGAAAAGGTACATTTTCAGTCTTCGTTATTTAAGTTTTAATCATAATATAATTGAATCAATAAGACATTCGAATAACAGTAATTAGATTTGAAGTACAACAACTTATATCCGGAAATTCATGGTTCAAATCTTTGATGAAACGATTCAATTCAGAATATGAAAGTTAACTTTAAAATTCATGGCATTGTTGCATATTGTTTATTACTGCTCCGGAAGCGTCTACATTATCTTTGTAACGTTCCATAAGGTTATTCTAGAATATTCTTCTAATGTATAATTTTTAAGGTCCAAATATTGCGGTAAAATTATCAATCTTTATTTGATTGTGTTATTAGTATAAGAGATAATAAAATACCGTTGTTACTAACTTTTGTATCATAGCTATCTGCAAATTCAAGAAAAGATATTTCACACAATACGAAATACATAACTCTGCGAAAAATTGTAATAATGAATTAATGCTAAAATTGGACACCTCAAAAAATTAACTTAAGCTTAATAAGCATAAGTTTATAAAATACACATAGTTTCCACGCAACTGATATTACTGTGGGAGAAATAAAAAAAAGACTTTTGGCTTACAATTCCTTTTTTAGTGAATTATAATTTGTTCGATATATACTGTTTCAAAAGTTTTAATCTAAAGTGTGGAATTGTAAGTTAAATATATATATATATATATATATATTTGTGTTTATGCGCAAGTTTTTTTAAATTTTTTTTTAATACTTTAATTATTACAAAATTACACAAATATTTCATAACATGTAAATTTATTTTGAAAGCTTAAGTAAACTTATTTTCATTTATGGTCCTAAATTATTTTAGCAAAGACTTTTAGTTACATATTTTAAAGTTAATAATTCTGTAAGAGTCATGAGCCATTTTGCTTTATTTTTCTTAAAGACACTAGGCACTTTATTTAAAAATGAATAATTAAACTGGTGCCATGTTTCTTGGAAAAAAATTAACAATGAAGATGATGAAAATAAAATTTACCAGAAACAAATGCATTTTTTGCAGTCAAAATAAACTAGAATCTGATATATTGGGTTTCCGAAAAGTATGACTACATTTCAACAATTAATTACAAAATAAATAAATAAATAAATAAAATAAATAAAAATTTTCCCTTGCGTTTTTTTCCCCATAAAGAAAATATCAAAGATTTTGTACAATGTTTTAGCGCATGATTTCAACATACGCTCCATTAGTTGCTCGTAGAACGAGTGTATACGAGATTTTTTGGCCACGTTCTATGAAGCATTGCGGAATCAACGATCTGAATCGCCACTTAATTCGACTTTCCATTTCATCGTTGTCAATAATTGAAGGTTGTTAAACAATGTTTTCACGTATCCCTAAAAGAAGAAGTCCAAAGGAGTCATGTCTAGAGATCTACGTGGCCACATTCTCTTCGTCTTTTTCTTCATCGCTTGAGGCACTTTTTTTCACTTCGAAACTGTAGTGTGGTGGTACCCCATTAATCTGTACATATGTTGCAGATTTAAATTCAATATACCATACTACAACTTTCAGTGAAGACATCTTCAAACGAAAATGTTTAAAAACGAGGAGGTTGGGTAATCTAATTTACATGTTCTTAAAGAGAAACGTTATTTTCTTCTAAAAAGATACCCTTTGTGATTGTTGGAAAGTGCATAATTTATCTATAATTTAATGCAATTGAAATATATAATTTCTCTCTAGATTATATCTTGTATCATATCTAACATACCTAGATACACTTGATAATATATAATTAATGTATATGATATATTTTACTATGAGTTTATTTTCTCTACACTTTTTATTTTGTAACAACTTAAGTGCTAAGCACATTTCGAGTCATCCTAATAACAAGTATTACTTAACAAAACGTAAAAAATAAGTTCATTGCTTGCTTTTTTATTTAATTTTGACTTTAATAATGAATATAATTTCTTTAGGAAGCGAATAAAGTTGTGATACACACATATAGTTCCCTAGAGACTCACTAACACTTAACAAATTATGAGTTTTACAAATAATTAGTAATCACATTATCAAAGTTCATGGTTCATTAATTCTCATGCACTTAATAGCAGCGGTTATGGAACAGAAAAAAATGTGTCATAATTTATACGTCCACTCGCATTTTTTTTCGTGTTACAGCTGTTACAGCCTGTGCGTGATCAGAATGCATATTTTTTCGAGCGTTGCTTTTCGAAGTACTTACTCATACAAAAATACTCCATAAGTCTCTTTTTTAATTTCATTTTCAGATTGAAATTTTTATCTTTTTGTTATTTTTTTACATATGAATATTCCGCATACTGAGCAATTTCTGTAACTGTTCTTTACCGGTAGGGAAGTAGGTTGAAACGGGAAAAAATTATTCCCACTTTTTTAAGACTATGTCATAAAAGTAATAAAACAAATTCATTGGCTTGCTGTATCGTGAAACCAAGACTGGGCTTGCGTGATTGGCTAGACGTGAGGAGTGTTTAGATCGCGCGTAGTTTTTGTCGATGGTACGTTGTAGATGAGTGCCGGGAAAAAACTTTCAAGGGTTTTTTATTTTATCTTTTTTTTTGTTATTATTACTTCTTATCCTTTTTTTTCAGAAAAGAGTGTTTTGTTGTCACGCAACGGTGCGAATA